>PVLA01005254.1:0-149743 GCA_004027455.1 Hydrochoerus hydrochaeris | reverse complement strand
TCTTATATTGTTGCTCTTGGCATCATCATGAAGCTTCTGGATTGTCATTTCATGCTGCTTTGTTATTTTTAAAAGTTCTATCCTTTCCTGATCACTAACTGTGATCCTGTCCTCAAGGTCCGAAATCCTATCCTCAGCTTCCTTTAGGCGGTTTTGCACACTTTCAATAGAATTTTTTGTTTCTTGGATGTCTCTTTGAATTTGTTTCATGAATTCTGCTTGTTTTCTATATTGTTCATTCAAAGTTTCAATCAGTTTCCCATGCTCATGTACTTTTTTCTCTAGTTCTTCTTTAGCTACATTCAACAACTCCTTTACTAAAGTTGTTATTTCTATCTTTACATGGAAGACTACTTCTAATTTGATTTCCTCTATAGCCTGATGCAGTTGTCTTTTTATTTCACTGGCTATCTTTTCAGAGATTCCTGGGGTGTTACTTTTGGGGTCCTGTATTTCAATGTCTCCTATACTTGCTTCTGGTGAACTATATGTTTGAGACTGCATTTTGCTTTTTCGTTTTGTCATTTTCACTCTGCCTGGTGTTTTCTATGTGTAGGAGGGGATCACACACACTCTTTTCAGACACAACAAAGTTGTACGGTTAATTGTAGGGGGTTTTACTACTGGCCCTATTTATCCCCTGTACACCTCTATTTTAGGGGTATACTCACCACACTGATACAGTCAATCCAGTGTAGTCCAAAGTTTGCCACCTGGGAGCAAAATTCCAAATTTTCTCACACTAACTGAATCCCGCTGAGATCTTCTGATGTTCCAGGTGGGAGAGTGGGCCCATCTGTAGCAGTTCCCGGTGGCAGGGCGGGCCCTCAGTGGAGGTTCCGGGCAGCTTACCCCTGATGCAGGCTTCCGCTGAGTTCCCGGTGGCTGGACGGGCCCTCGGCGGTGGTTCCGGGCAGTTTACCCCTGATTGCAGGCTTCCGCTAAATTCTGATAAAATCATTTTAAATAAATTTATTTTATATTTATTGAGGATTTGATGTACAATGAGGAATAGATTAATTTTTAAACAAGGTTCAAAAGAATTCAAGGATATAGAAATTAATGGAAAAAGGATAAGGAAATAAGGAATGAATCAAATAAAAGAGAAGAAATCAACGAAATAACGGTATTATATAAGGCGAGATCAAAAGTCTTAAAAGAACAAAAAACAAAAACAAAGCAGAACAATAACTTACTAGTGAGTCTAAGAAAAAGAGAAAGACTAAACTTTAGTAATGTGAGAGAGTGTAAAATCAAATAGAGAAGACAAAGCAAAAATGCCATGACTCACCATATCTAAAAAACCCAAATGGAAATTTTCCTAAGCAAATAAATGAAATTAACTAAATATGTAAGAGATGTAGCTGAAATGAAAAAGTTGTTAGCAACTAAAGTAGTCCCAGCTCCATTTTTAGATAAACTTTTCGGGGCTTCTGAAACAAGAAATATTTGTACTTTTTAAACATTTCACAGTGTTATACATCAAAAAGGAAAATTTTGTATTTTGTATTATATATCCAATATATTGATGTCTCAAAGAAATTTATGAGAAGATTTCTGTGTAATCACTGAAAATAATTTCCTGAGTCACTCCTAGCCACAACCAAAGGACACATCGGCCGTGAGGATTCTGTGGTTTTCCACCATGAAAACAGGTTTCCCTGAAAATGGGTGGAGCGTGGGGTCAGTCCAGTAATGATAGCAATGGCAGAGTGGGGAAAACATGGAACAGGTCAGAAAACTGGGCTTTCATCCTCGGCTTGCTAATTCACTCAAGATAGCCTTAACCTTCTCTATGGGACTCAATTTCTTTACATAGTGAAGGAGTTGGAGTAAATGATCTGTGGGCCTTTTAACGGTTCCAAAGTTCCAACTGAGAAGGTTCAGAGAGAACCTTGAGGAGGCAAAGCAGTCATTAGTATGGCTAAGACAGCATTTGGTGTGCCTGCTCAGCCCAGACCCTCCTGTAGTATTCTCCATCCACCCCAACCACAGGACTGGTGACCAGAGTCACAATTGTTCTCATGTGAAAAGAAGTGAGCTTTTGAAGCTAGTGTTCAGAGAGAAGAAAGTGAAACACAAAGGGGTCACAGACAAGATTCATAAGGATGGAAAGTTTATTTTGTCATCCTACTGCACCAGATCAGTACCTAGGCCCAGCAGATTTTTATTAAATAGTTGTTAATTGCTGAATTTAATTCCTTTACATAGCTTCCATGAGATACTCTTGCATTTCTCTAATCATTCTGCCATGACCCATGTGGCTCTTAAGGTTCTTGGGGAAGGACCATGAGAGGATGAGAAAATAAAGAAGAGACAAAGGTGGGGTCGGGTGGAGTCCTTACCCTCCTGATAGCAGAGAAGGAACTGCTCAACCACTGTAACACGTTTATTTATACCCTCTAAAGAAGGAGGTCAATTTCAACCCCACTGCCTAGCAGCTTGTTTGCCTGGCTGGCCTGGACCACTTGCCTTCTTGGTGCTGGAACAGCTTGTTTATGTGGCTTGTTTTGAGCTATCTCGGTTTTCAGGACTGGTCTTGCTTTAGCTTCACATATGTGATCAATCTCTAGCTTCAATAGCTCCCTATATCACTCATTTTGTTTTGTTTTGTTTTGCCCTCCTTGCATGTATTTACCAGGAAGACCTATCAAACAATATGGGATTCACCCCTTCATAGCCACCACTCACCTCACTGAGTAAATGCCTGGCCTCAGGGAGGTAATATTAAGACCAAACTGCCACAAGTCCCTGCCCAGGAATATGCAATTGGCATATAAGCAGAATGAGTCAGTGGCACTCTAAAGTTGTTACAGAAACCAGGGAGGTACACAGAAGCTGACTGGAAACGTGCTGAAATACAGGGAGGGAAAGTAGACAATGGTAGTTGAGACACCACACATATTCCTTTATTGATAGAATGTCTGTCCCCTGCCAAGTTCCAACCTTGCAATCCTAACCCTCCAATGAGGCCATTAGTAAGCAATGAGGTGATAAAGGTGGACCCCCTCAAGGTGTTCTTACAAAAAGACAGCTTGTTCCCACTTCTTGCTCTCCACCATGAGGGACAAATGAGATGGTCATCTGTAAACCCCTGGAAGCTGTCCCTCCTCAGACACCTTGACCCTGAGCTTCCCAGTCTCCATAACAGAAATAATGGTTATGGCAGCCTAAACTGAGACAGCTCCTTTCACTGAAGCCTTTTTCTTGCCTTTAAGTTATAAGTTTCCCTTCCCATTAGTCAAAGCCAAATGAAAAATTTCACAAGTGGTATTCATGCTTGATTGTGATGGATTCATGAACTTATTGTGAACCAAATTTTATTCTTTACACATGAGTTCTTACTTGAAGTGCATAGGAATAGTTATAAAAAGTTGCACTAATGATAGTACACTGAAGGAAGTTTCTTCTTGAAGCTGCTATTTTGGACTTGAGATTTTATTTATCTCACTGCCTTCCTACTGCTACTCCCAGCTCCCACCTATCCTGCATGGACTGAGCAATTACAGTAATTCCTAACTCTCTGAAGTCTAATTTACAATCAGTAAAACGAACATATAAGGCCTTACACGTTTTTAAGTTTATCAGATTTTGTATTTTAATCTCTAAATCCCTTCTGGGAGTTAAACATTAGTGTTCCTTGGGATAATTTACCATAAATCAGTTATGGTTTACATCAAAACCATTAGGGCTGGATGATCTCAGTAGCAGAGCATGTGTTTAACAAGCAATCTCTAGCACCAAAAACAACCCCCATAAACCAAACCTCTTGATTGCCTCTTTTAAGGACAGTCAAATCATTTGTTCCCCAAATAGTGAGTAATCCAAGTTATACAGGACCTGATGGGTCATTACAAAGACTAGATTTTTGTGGAGTTGCTTTTGCAGTACTGGGGATTGAATCCAGGGCTTTGGACATATTAGTGAACAGTGCCATCACTGAGCTACATCCCAAGCCCTTCTATTTTTTTTTTTCTTTTCTTTTGAGACAGTCCTGCTGTTACCAACTGGTCTTGAACCTGCAGTTCCCTGCTCAGCCTAGGATATGCCACCATGTCTATACAAAGTCCTTAGAGGATTTTCAAGCAAGAACTGGCATCACTTGGCTTATTTTTAAAATGAGAATCACTCTTAGCCGGGCATGGCAGTGCAGGACTGTATCCCCAGCACTCAGGAGGCTGAGACAGGAGGATCATTGAGTTCAAGACCAGGCTGGGCTACCAAGTGAACTCGAAGCCAGTCTGAACTGCATGGCAAGACCTTGTCTCAAAAAGACAAAAACCAAATCAAACCAAAGAATCACTCTTGTTGCTGTGTGGAAAAAAATCTGTATAAAGGAAATATAGAGGCAGGGTACCAAAGAGTATACCAAAAGGAATACATACATATGTTCACTGAGACACAAAAATTTTCACAGCAACTTTATTCATAAAGACCACAAACTGGAAACAATCCAAATTTACATCAACATTAGAATGAATAAACTGTAGAACAATCATATAATGGAATACTACACACACATAAAACATGAACTGCTGCTACATACAACACAGATTACTCTCACAGACAATATTGAACAAAAAACTGCATATAATTATCTCACATATAATTTTAAAATAGGCAAAACTAATTCATGACAATAAGGATCAGAATAATAGCTATCTGTGTGTGGGAGAGGTATAAAGTACCTCCTGGGATGATGTTTCCTACCTTGATTAGGGTGGTGCATTCATGGGTATATAAAAAATCTGGAGGTATACACTTACACTTGTAAACTTTTACCTCAATAAAAAAGCAAAAATACACTGAAAAATTATATAAATAGAGAGATATTATATGTTAACAAATAATGTTTGTCTTCCAAATACTTCTGGTTTTCCTGCGATACATGGGGTAATTTACACTCCTCCACCTTTGGCGTGACCAAGGGCTGTAAGAACCTGTTATTTGCCCAACTTTCTTTGTTCAGTTCCCAAGTGAGCAGCCAATCTTGATGCTATCTGTTTTGTCAGCCTGTGTCCCAGCATGAGGACAATTTAGAGCAGGGACCAGAGATCTTTTTTCTATAAAGGGCCACAACGTAAATATTTTAGGCGTATTAAAACTACTTAGCTCTGCCTCTGTAGAGAAAAAGCAGCCATAGAAAACACATACATGGACAACACTGTACTCCAACAAACTTTATTTAGAAACACATGACAGATTTTACCTATGGGTTGTAGTTTGCCAGCTCCTTACCTAGAGCAGTCCTTAACCAAGTTGTCTAAGCCACTAAGATTCTGCAGTTGTTACCTCATGGCAGCCTAGCCCATCCTGACACAGGAACTTGTTCCCTGCTTTAAAAAGACCAAAGAACTAAAATACTAAACACACTGGTTTGGTGATTTTTTCCAGTCTCACTGTGGCACACCCCAACAAACATTATTTAAATATTACTTCAATAGATAATTAAATTGACTATAACTAAAAGCTTAAAAGTTTTCTATACTTGAAGCAACAAGGTTTTCTTAAAATATTAAAATATTCTTGATTAAACTTAAAAAAGCAGGTTAAAAACCAGGGTTTCCGTATTTCACTAAGACCATTTTTTTGTGTATTCCATTGTTAGTCCTAGGGTTTCTGAAAAAACTGAACTTTAAGAGTTAATGAGTTGGCAAGGATCTAGAAAACTGCTATCGGAGAGCAGAAGAAATAATTTACACAGAAGCAACTCCTATTTTATATAAGAGATGAAACTGTCCCTTGAGAGAAACAAGACAATCCATTTTTTACTAAAGAAAAAATAGAAAAATAAATTATTTTGCTGTTGTTGGCTGCATTTGGCAAAATGTACAGAAGAGATGAACTCAAAGGAATTGGTCAGTTTGTATGTAGAAATGAAGAGAAGAATTCATAAAATCAAGTATTTAGTGGGTAGTATGAGGCAACTTTTCAATTACAAGATAAAAATTAGAAATCCTTTAAATCAAAGGTTGATTAAAATCTAGTTCTGTGGCAAAGAAGACTGTCACATCTACCATTCAGATCTTTGAATAAGCTGATATGCCTTAATCCAATCATGAGTATAACAACAGTTAATGCTTCGGCTCTTATTCAAATCCAAAAGGCCCCTAACAACCAGAAATTGAGTTCAGAGATGCATGTGAAGAAGCAAAGAAATGTAGCAAATCTAAAAGTACAAATTAGACACCACATTGAGTGTCTCCCTTGGGGAGATGATGAGGACATTTGGCAGGTAGGAAAGCAAGTGAAATGAACATCTAGTAACCAGAATGCCTGAGTCATCCTTTTAATATTCTGTTAAATTTACTTACTTTTAAATTCCAGAAGAGCCAGATCAGCTGTAAAGCAAAATAACAAGTGAATAATATGCTGTTTTCTCCTAGGGTTGATGCCTACAAAAGGAAAAATGGATATTAACTTGTATGTGGCATTGTCTTTCTCCAATACCAAATGTAACTTTTTGATTACCAAAGTATTTAAACAGCTGTCCAATCTCCTCCTTATATGTAGGTTCCTTTGGAAATTAAAAAAAATATCTAGACTTTATGTCATGAATGTACTTATTACAAAGCAGATTTATGAGTGTATCTGAGTTTGAATCCTGCTCATATTTACTACAGAACGTGGCAATCTCAGTTTGTTTTCTTAACAACATTCACAATATTCCAACCACATGCCAAGCACTGCACTGAATTCTGGGAATACATTAACAAGGTTCCTAGTCACAAAGAACTTTGCTTCACTTCTTAATTTATAGTATGAGGCTAAGAACTAACAAGTAAACAGGCAGGATGACTGTAAAGGTCAAATGAAACTGTAAAAGAGCTTCAAAGATCACAAAATACTACACAAATACTTAGTTATCCAAACATTTACTCAAATACCAGGCATTGTACTAGGCATTAGAGATGAAACAGTGAGCAAGACTTATGGTCCCTGCACTTATAAAGCTTACTCTAGCAATAATCAACAAGCAGCAATAACAAGTGCTAAGTGTATGGCTGGGAAGTGCACAGTGGGCCACCTGGTCCAGAGGGCATCAATGAAGGCTTCTTAGATGAAGCAGTATATAAACTGAGACCTGAAAGATGAATATAAATTTATACTTCATTCTAAGAGCAATGAAGAAAGCAGCAGAGTGACATTACTAGACTGACTCAGTTTTTGCTTGGCAAAGGAAACTACATAGTTGGCAATGCTAGTGCCACCTATGAAAGAAAAAAGGAAAAAGAAAGGACAAGCTGGTTTGAGGGCAATATCAATGGTATGTTGTGCCTGTGGAACAGCTTGAGTGGATTTATGTTAGCAATTAGACATGACTTAGGAAAAAATCTAGAAAGGGGATATGAATTTGGGATCTGCATATAAGTGGTAACTGAAGCAGTTAAGAGATGAGAAACAGCCAGATATACAATTTAAGATAGGTTAGGGCAATGAACATTAGGCAGACTTCAAAAACTTAATAAAGTAAACTCTTAAAGATAGACACTTAATAGAAAAGGGGCCTGCAAAGAATGAGAATGCATGCCTGGAGATTATCTCCTGGAAGCTAAAATAATAGAAAAGGGGCCTGCAAAGAATGAGAATGCATGCCTGGAGATTATCTCCTGGAAGCTAAAATAAAATATTGAGTATTTCAGTAATTGTGAGTTTGGCAATATGGGAGACAGGGACAGCAAATTTTTCAAAACAATTAGTGGAAATGAGATATGGAGAATTGTTAAGGATACAGAGATTTTTTTAAAAATGGTACTTATTTTAACTATATTCACCAATACAAAAGGATCAATAACTATATACTTAAAAAAAAAAAACACTGTCATGCATCTACAAAATTACTTTACACAGAAAACAGTAAAATACACTTTGATGTTCTACAAACAAGACGAGTTATAGCAAATTCCCCGGTGCTGAGGATTAAATTTTAAATCCTTGGCTTATATCCCCACCCACTCCCAATACATGACTAGATGATATAAACTAATTTTAATATCGTCTTAAGCAAAACATACTAGAACATCACGAAATGTACACGATTTCATTATTTGAGGAACTGAGACTGGAAAGCACAAACAGCTTCCAGGTCTTCCAATAAAGCATTTGCTATGAAAGACAATATTTGAAGTTATCAGGAAATTACCGGCAGGTTATTTTTCCAGTTTTTCACTAAACTGTTTTTTCAGATACTTAAGCTTAATCTTTGCTGACCAAACCATACTTTCTCCACACTTTTTTCTCCCCTAATTATAATAACAGATGCCCTTAACCTTGATCTTAGCCAAAAGGCCAAAAAGTGATAGAACACCTTAATCTGATTCAATATTAAACTGGTTTTTAAAAACTACTGTGGGCTCCTTTACTGACCTTACCAGCCAACCTTGGAATGTTGGAATTAATCTTTCCTATTAAGGATTCCCTCAGTTTGTCTAACTTGCCTTCTGATTTTCTTCTACCGGTAATTTGACCTGTCCCTTGAAATAATGTACATGAGGAGGGTCTACTGGCACTCTGGGAAAGACAATTCTTCATCTTGTGAGGCTATCCTGTGCATTGCATCAGGGAAGGAATGGTTAGGCTTACATACCAGCAGAACCTCTTCCCCTCCTAGTAAAAAAGGACAACCAGTAAGATACCCAAAACTATTTCCGAGCATCCACTGCAAGGGTTACTACCTCTGATTGAGAACCATGATACAACTTTGGTTCTTAAACTCTCACAGCTTCTTTTTAGATTGCCTAGGAACTAGGTCCTTCTAAATTCTAGGATGTATCCTGGTTCTTCAAATTTACCATATTAGTGATCATTGAGTAATGTGCTACAATAGTTAAGACAGGACTTCATAGCACAAGTTTTCAAATTGTACTTGAGAATCTGAGTTACAAGTATTACAAGTACTATTTTTTCTTATTTTTAAATAAGCTTCACATATTGAACTTTGCACAGCTAACATACATTGAAAATTAATTACTGTCATGGCACAAAGCCAATGTCTTACTAGAAATACAGAATTACTACAATCTGTAAGTAACACTGCTTCTTGAGATTTGAAATTTTTCTACTTATGTACTGTCTTAACTACTGAATGTATGGAGCAGTTTTAAATTCTAGAATAAATTCATTTCCAGCAGCTAACAAAACCTGATACTGTATAATTTTAAAATAAAGTGTTTCCTTTACCCAAGATATCTTTATAAGGCCATGCAGATAAAACAAGTAAGTTAAAGTATCTCAGCCCTACAATCCTGAAATGCAAAAATCTTTCTCTTCACCCTTTTGGTAGAGTGAAACTTCTACCCAGAGTAGAAAAAAGAATTACTAACTGGCAACAGTTAAGATTCTATACTTACCACAGTCCTGTAAAAGACAAGCTGATAAAACAGCCCTTAGTTGTGAAAAATTCATGGGAAATCCCTATAGTGATAAGTTAGGAAACTCCAAATTATAGGAAGTCTCCTAAATCAGCACTTAAAAATAGATTCTTGCTCATCTGATTAAAATTCTGTTTGATTCCTATTAGTAGTATGAATGGGGTGAGTGGGGAAGTGAGAGGGAAAAAAAATCTGTCAATTATTTACTTTGGACTCAGAAATGCTTTAAAAAAATAGTCTCAAACATTTTGTTAGACAAAATACTTCCACTGTGTGTTTGCATGCTTTTCCTTTTCAGAAACTTGTGAACTTGCTGAGTTTTTGTAAACTGCATTAAATATATTTAAGGAGCTGACAATTTTAGACTATGTATCAGAATTTTAACACTACATTAAAGTAACAGCTAAAATTTTTGGCATGTATCTTCAGAACACCATAAAAACAGACTTTTAATTCAACTTGCTATCAATACTAAACTTTGCTAAAATCAATTATATCATAAAAAGTAAAAGATAATGACTATGCCTTTAAGCCAAGTTTCTGAAGTGGAATTTTCATGTTTCTGTCCCATGCTGCCATAGGAGATGAAAAAAAAGGCAACTGCTGGAAGGATTTGAATTCTGATCCATTTTGATCTTGTAATAAACTTGGTGTTTTCCAGGAATCCAAATTAGTAAACTTGAAAAAAATTTTTTTCTTTTAGGAATGTATTCTTGTTCCTGTTCTGTACTACAAAGACTTATGGATTCGATTCAATTCTTTCTCTCATAAGATCATCCCAACGGGGATCCATTTCAGTTGTGGCAACCCGGAAAAGGGCTTGAAGATGCTCATCTGTCAATGGCTGGCTCAATGTGTGTTGGTTTCGTGTCAAATATGCAAAAGCCTTGTCACAAATTTGGTTACTATCAAACAAGGATGCCACTTTATAGGCAACCCCTTTAATAATTGGGTAAGATTCAGAAGGCAATCCAGCATAGAACTGCCCCAAGTCTTTGACTCTGTATTCATTCCAAAGGTTAGTGTTTCCCTGAAGTTTTGTTAGTTCCACCCTTACTGAAATAGGTGCATATTCAGGCTTAAAGTTAAATGGATTTGCAAAAAGTTCTAAGTCTTTTTTAATGAATCTGAGGTCCTTAAAATGTCTCTCAAAATCTTTTTGTAGACGACAGATCACCATTTGATACCTGTCAGGCTCAAATATTTTTTGATCTTCCTTGAATTGCTGTTTTAGCTCATCAACAACTTCACCGAAGGCAGGAAAGTCTGTTAAATCTTGTTCTTCAATTTGCCTCTGAAACAAATTCAGCTTACCTTCAAAAGTACAAATATGGTCAAAGGCAGTAGCAGCAAAGACTCCACTAATTTGTAGTTGTTCACTGAGTTCTCGAAGGTGGTCCATAATATCCACCAAGAAGCCAAAGTCACAAAGCCATTGCTTGTCTGTGAAATGGACAGTTGTTGCCCCTACTGAAACCAAAAATGCTTCTATTTCTTTTCTTAGTGAAAATATTAGTTTTAAAGTTTTCCCTCTTCTAAGCCAATTGTTCAGACATCGTCCATTGATCCTTTCACCGTGCTCTGATTCAGACTCAGTTAGTAAAGGCTGAAATTCTGGTCGCCTAACACCTCTGGTCTTAATCATAACTATCCATTCAGATATGGTATTTATGATCTGATTAACATCTACATCATAAGAACTCAATAGTTCCAAATGAAGAAACCCTGAATAGTGGATAACATTCCAACAGTTGGGGCTTACAGCCTTTTCTCTCATGTATGAAACAAGTCCTGAGTTCTCACCAATCATCCTCAAAGTGTGTGTGGTCGTCAGTCCAACCATTCGCTGCAGGCTAAGCCCTGCTGTCTGCAGGGCCTCTAAAATTGCCGACATGAGCGCACCAACACTGAAGTGATGAGTCAGGTTGATTATGGTCAGAAGGTCTTCTTGCACCTCCAAATCCGAGTCCACGCCACGGATAAAGACAAGGAGATAGTTCTCATAGGCCACAAAGGCCTGGTCGTCCAGAGCAAGGGAATAGGCCCTAAAGTTCCTGGCTCGATTAAAAAGCTGACTACGCAGATTATTGTCAATGCTCAGAATTCTCTGCCTTGTGATCTCCGGAGATAAATCAATGCCTTCCAGGACGCCTATGTGATCTGGCAGTACCTCTCTCAGAAACACCTCCATGCACTGGTACACAAAGTCCCCTTCACCCCAGCCGCGGCCTTTCAAAGCCAACAGGCGGCAGAGCCCTAGGCCTGCACGGGCAGCTTTCTCCTCAGGAGTGAGAACATCGGCGATCGACAAATCGCCCTGCCGAAGACGCTCCACCAGGGCCGCGCGCTCCTCCTCCGTCACATACCGCTCGTAGAATTCGTGTTCGGCCTCATAGTGGCGCCTAACATCGCGTTCGCGGGTAGAAGCGACGAGGCGGTGACACACCAGGCACAGAGCACCGTTGCCCTCCGGAGGCTCCACCACCAAGTAACGCTGGGTCCACTCAGGCCGGAAAACAAGAGCTTCGTCGACTTCCATCTTGCTCCTTTTGGGCGTCATCCACATTCTGCGGGAAGCCACAAGAGCACCGCAAACCTCAAAGGGGCCACAAGGAGAGGGGAGGAGCCGGCCGGGAGAAAAGCACCTCCCGGGCTCTGCGACAGATCACCTCAGCAGGAAAACACCGGCCTCTGCGATGACACTTCCCCTTCCTATTGGCTGGAGATTTCGTATTCTCCTGCAGCTCCTAGGAAAAAACCAATAGGAAAAGCAGACGCTCACATTCTTCCAGTTGGTGGGCTGCAGACACTTTAAGGCGGGACGAAGAGAGCCAAGACACTCACGCATTTAAGAAATTTGACTGGCATATAAATTGTCCAATCAGTGGTTCCTGCTGGAGGGTGGTGCAGGATGGCGTAAACCGGAGTGGAAGGAAGAACGTAGGCAGGAGGCACTGAGGTGATTGGCTAAAGGCACTTCCGGTGAGCAACTGAGCTCCGCCTGGGCTCCTCGGGCGCCGAAATGTCGCTTGTGGCGGGGGTTATTCGGCGGCTGGATGAGACAGTGGTGAACCGCATTGCGGCGGGAGAAGTTATCCAGCGTCCGGCTAATGCCATCAAAGAGATGATTGAAAACTGGTACGGAGGGTCGAGCCAAGTTCCCTTAAAGGCAACGACGTAACGGGCCTCTCTGAATAGCGCGGACACACCTCCATGCCTGGGCGGAAGCGCGTACAGCGCATGCACCGAACAGGAACCCCCTGCGGGAATTTTGGGCTAGAGCTGGTCCAGCTTTCAACCTCCCCTGAAAGCGAGAGTTTCTTGAGCGCTCTCGCGAGGTCTTTGTAATATTTGTGGGTTGATAGTAAAGTATATATGATACTGTTTTAATAATACCTCTAAGTAAAGGAGCTGCTTATAACTATGTATGCAAGAAGTACAGTAATAAAGATACAAAGTACAAAAGCTTATGTTAGGAAAAATATTTTATTCTTCAGAGGATACCATGTTGTTAGTGTTACCAATCCAGAAATAATCTATAGACATCCAGGGGCACAACCTGGTCTTAATATTTATCAAGTTGCCTTGTTTTTGAATGAATAATTTTCTTATTCAGTGAATAACTTTTTTTCTTATGCAACCTCTGGGCTGAATTTGCTTTCCTTGTAGTTGCTTTGTGCTTATAGGCTACTCTTTGAAAGTGCAAAAGATTTATTACCTTCTTAAGGAACTTTGTACATTGCCATTTTTTTCTTTTGTCATACGTGTATTTTCTGAAAGAGTAATGGTAGAGGAAAACACTTAGCATTTTTAAATACATTTTATTAGAATCTCTTAGGATCCAGAGGTTAAAGTTGAAGTAACTGTAAAGTTAGTTGAGGGTAAGAGGTATATGCCAGAAGGATTCTACTTCTGCTTATCCTTTTTCCATAGAGGAAGAGAAGTATTGCTGAATGTCCTATTGGAAGTGATTGTTCTGCTCTTCTCTGTTATACAGTATGTAAATTCATGTAATGTAGACGTTGAGCCTGCAAGACAAAGGAAAAATATATCAATCTAGCACTTTCGTATTTATTAGAGTTTTTATCACTGGTCCATATTGAAATACATGCATCAAAGTAGGTGGAGACTAATGAATTGTTTTGGGTCTTTGATTTGCCAGTTTAGATGCAAAGTCCACAAGTATTCAAGTGGTTGTTAAAGAGGGAGGTCTAAAGTTGATTCAGATCCAAGACAATGGCACTGGAATCAGGGTAAGTAAAACCTCAAGGGAGCAGGATGTTCCTGTGCTTTGTGTGATAACTGTGTAGGAAAAGCCAGAACCTTTCCCTATTCTGAAACTTTAGGCCTTTGTGGATGGGATTTTTGAGTGAAAAATTCAACTGCAATAATAATTATGTATTGAGTACCGGTAGGAGATATTCAGGAGATAATAGTAGTGATAAAATAGCTAAAATTACTTTCTCTTCTAGTGCTTCCATTATAGTAGAGGGGAATAAGCAATAAACAAACAGGTACAATAAATACTGTAATGTGTCAGGTGATGTGAGAAGCAAAAGCAGGGAGGAAGGTAGGAGTGAAACAAGTGACACAATTTAACTCGAATGGTTCAGGAAGGCTTTAATGTGGATGTGATATTCAAGGAGAGACCTGATGAAGATCAAGAAGCAAGTGATGAGACTATCCAGAGAATGAGTGTTTTAGGCAGAGAGACTAAAGTGAAAGACCATGAAATAGAAACATGCCTGACACATTTAATGACCAGTGTATCTAGAACAGAATGAGCAAGGGAAGAGTAATAGGAGATGAGATCCAATGGAAAACATGCGAGACCTTTAGACCCATCATGAAGTCTGTGGCTTTTACAATGACTCTGATAGGATACAGCTAAAGGATTTTAAGCAAAGTGGTACATGATTTAGAGAGTTTTATAAAAAGTCCTTTTTATGCTTTGTGGAAAATAGACTGCAGCAGGACGGGGTAGAAGCAGTGAGGAGGCTCTTGTAACATCCAGAAGAGGGCAACAGTGTCTTGATCTAGTTTGATAATAGTACAGATGTAAGAAGCATTGAGATTCTAAGTTAATTATGAAGGCAAACATTCTCAGAACTTGCTGATACAGAGTGTGAGAGGAGGAGTCAGGAATGATTTCAAAGTTTTGGCTTACGTAAGCGGAAAAAATATTGCCTTACTGGAGATGGAAAAGATTATGGAAAAATCAGGTTTGGGGGAAGATAGGAAATTCATTTGGGGGCATGTTAAATTTAAGGTAGCTGTTTAAGATGTAAAGTAAAATAAGTTGGAAATAAAAAGGACAAATATATGATTCCTATTATATGGTATAGAATGTGGAAAGTAAAATGATGGTTGTCAAGCAACTAGAGAATGAGGAGAGATGAAGAGTTATTGTTTAATGGGTGTCTCAGTTACTTTTCTGTCATTGCTGGGACAAAACACCCAATCTCAGAATTAAAGAAGAAAAGGTTTAGTTCACAGTTTGTGGAGGTTTTAGTTGATACTCAGTTGGCTTCAAGGCAGGGTGGCATGGCTGAGGGGCAACCATTCTTGGTGGCAGAAAACAGAAAAGCAATAAGAGCAAAAGGGGAAGAGCATATGAAAAGACTCTTTTAGTCCCTTATATTATATGTAGGCTAACCACCCTAGGATGGGTGTAGCATTCATACCTGTAATCCCAGCATTGGACCATGAATCAATTGCAAACTCTAGAAGCCTGTTCCATGACTGCATGGAGCTTTGGGGAGCCATCTAGACAAAACTATAACAATGGATGTAGAGATTCAGTTTGGGGAAGATGAAAATGTTCTGGACGTGAATGGTAATGATGGTTGCACAACAGTAGTGAAGTAATTAACGCCACTGAACTGCAACATTTAAAAATATTTCAGTGAAAGTATTATATGTATTTTACTACAATTTAAAAAGTTATTTAGCTGGACGTGTTGGTACACATTTGTAATTCCAGTTACTCAGGAAACTAATGCAAGAGGCTTAGCAGTTCAGGGCAGCCTGGGCAACATGGTTGAGACCTTGTCTCAAAAATGAGATATAAAGAGCTAGGGGTATAGCTCACTGAGTTTCCTTAGTCTGTGTGAGGACCTAGGTTTAATCCCCATTTCCACAAAAAATAAAAATAAAAAGTTAGCTGTAGATTTGAAGTAATATTTTCTAATTTTCAAATAAGACCTTGAGACTGAAATTATCAGGAGAGTGAGTGTAGACAGCAAGCATCTAAGGATAGAAAATCCTGGGTGATTCTATTGTCAGGAGATGGGACATGAAGTGGAAGCAACAGATGATGCTAAAAAGGAGCAACATAGTAACAAGGGAGGATGTCAGACAATGTAATCTAAACACCAAGTAGGGAAGTTACTGCAAATTTACACTTCTGAGAATTCCTTCTTGGATTAAATCAATGAATTAGAAATTCAGAAAGATTTGGAAAAGTGAATAACATAATTATTTACTGATTTTCTGTGTCTACTAGAAAGAAGATCTGGATATTGTATGTGAAAGGTTCACAACTAGTAAACTGCAGTCCTTTGAGGATTTAGCCAGTATTTCTACTTATGGCTTTCGGGGCGAGGTAAGCTAAAATTTAAAGAAATATGTAAACTATCTTGCTGATGACATTGACATTTGTCAGCGTATATTTCTCAACAGAGGTAAATAAGATTTGCTGTTTTTGCCAGGTGTGGTATTGCAACACATGGGAGGCTGAGGCTGGAAGATTGCAGTGAGTTCAGGGCAGCCTGGGCTACTTAGTGAGTTGGAGGTCAGCCTGAACCCATGCAGCAAGATCCTATTTCAAAACAACAAAAACAAATGAACAAACCAAGATTTTTTACTTGTTAAATACAGTGGTACCTTGATTCACAAACTTAATTTGTTCTATAATTTTGTAAAAGATGGCCATTTTTGTGTTTGTCACCCAATACAGAGTTTGCACACAAAAACAAAGTTTTGCCTAACACTTCTATTTGAGAAACAAATTGTTTGCAAACAAAAGTGTTTGCGAAGTGTAAATTTGCATATATAGTGCTACCTTGGTTCACTAACTTAATTCTTTCCATGATTTTGGTTGTACCTGTGGAATTAATCTTGCTATCAAAGTTATGGAAAGAATTGAGTTCATGAATTGAGGTACCAATGTATATGCAAATTTTAACTTTATTTAATTTGGCTTTCCAAGGCTATAATTATTCATCAGTAGTTAATATTCCAATAAACTATATTAAAGCTTAGATGTTATATGTAGTGTGTACCCAACACAACATGTAGCTACATCCATGTAGCTTTTTTGGTAAAAAAAAAAAAAAAAATGTGAATCATTTAGTCGATATATAGATCTAAATACCAACATACGGGAAATACAGGGTACATGCAAGGATGGTAAGTGATACTAACAAAACTACATGACCAGAGACTGACAAAAACTACAAGGAAGGGCTGGGGGTTTAGCTCAGTGGCAAAAGTGCCTGCCTGGCAAGCGTGAGGTTGTGAGTTCCATCCCGGGAACAAAAAAAAAAGTAAGATAAACATGCTGAACCCAGATTGGCTATTTGATGGTACTGAGTAGAAATTATTAATTTTCTTAATAAAAAATATTGTGGGGTGGCACATGCCTGTATTCCCAGCAACAACTGAGGCAGGAAGATCACCAACCTTGGCAGTTTAGCATTGAGGAGTCAATCCTTAATACTGAACAAAAAGTACTGTGGCATTTGTAACAATTTCTTTTAAGATATGGTACTGAAATATTTATGGATAAAATTGTTATAGGGATATATGATATAGAAAATAGAAAAAAATTAAGACTAAAATGGGATTCTCTATTTTTATGACTTAATTCCTTGTGGATACCTTTCCATCCAATAAGTGTAGGCTTATATAGTTCTTGATGGGTACATGCTATTCTATTATGAATAGTGTACTATATGGAGTTTCATCAAATGATTTTCTTTTGAACATTTAGGCTATGCTGCTTTTCTGTTTAACGCTCTGATGAATATTTTTAGATAACACTGTTTTGTTATTTCCCTACTTATAAATTTACTGATGTAAAAATACAGGTTAAAAAATATTAGTAGTAAATTTTTACTGCTGGTGGCCCACCAATTACATAAAATTGGTGATTTATAGTTTTTTTTTAATTTCTTTTTATTGGTACTGGGGATCAAACTTACGACTGCATGCTTGCAAGGCAGGCACTTATGCTGCTGAGCTGAATCCCCAGCCCCAAAATTGGTGATTTAAAACAGTGCACATTTATTGTTTACAGTTCTTAAGATCAGAAGACATGGGTCTCTTTAGGCTGAAATCAAGGTTTTGGTAGGGGTCTGTTCCTTTTTTAGAGGATGAGAAAAACTGTTTAATTATTTTGAGGAAATGAGATTAAATGTGGGAGAGAGGAAAGAAACCTATTACTTCTCATTTTTGGCCTCTCTTTGGTTTTTAAATTTACATATTACTTTAATTTTTTTTTTTTTAAAGGCAGCTGTGACCCAGAATCTGTAATTTGGTACTATTTAGATCAAACCAAGATAGTCTCAAGGACTCTCTTACAGTGACCCCCAAAATGTTCCTAATAGGAATACTTTACCCTGAGGCTGCCTCAGGTCAAGCTCTAGGTAGTTTCATCCTGACTTTGTACCCTGTGGGTCATTTTCCAAACTCATGGCCTCCTAGAGCCTTAAGTGGATGATCTTTAGGGTTATTATTTCACTGTGATTATACAAGATTTGCTTAGGGATTTGTGTCAGCAGAGGTTCTAATGCTTTATGTATGTTTTACATGTTACTCCCAGCATGGCCAGGCACACACTTAGGAAGTAGCAGAGAGGGATTAACTTAGATACATTGACTACAGTCCGAGCTCCTCCCCATGTGTTCCACAGGAAAGACCCGGTCAAGCAGCAGGACTGTTTGCTGTAAGATATGTAGTGGGCCTTTTTCTGTGGTGTTAAGTACTATTGTATTGTGGTACATATCTAATGTCCATCCTTACACAGGTCTCATAATCATTTATATTTTCTCAGTGATGAAAATTACAGGGAAATCTAGCTAACACCAAGTAATTTTTGAGCCTGAGAAATGCTTTTTGTTTTTCTTTATTTGGTTTTTGTTGTTGCAACAGGAGTCTTTTGCTGAGGCTGATCTCTAACTCCTATGCTTGATCAGCTCATAAAACCAGGTTGCTTTTAATAAACTAAACCTTCCTCAGCTGTATATGTACTGTCACACAGACCTCGTTGTAGCATAGCTCCTGTGTTGCATACTGATGATGATGTTCTTTTAGTAAAAAGAGATACAGATCCCCAAGGGACCAGAAAACCAGTCTTGTTTATAAGGGGGAAAGAAGGGGTCATAGGTTTTTAAAGTGTTTTGTTTTAATTGAATAATTTTAATTTTATATTTTTACCCTATAATTACTTATATAGAACAGTTTTGAGTAGCAGTCTCTAGCATCATGTATTTGGTATAACTCCACTATTTCTGAAAGCAGATTTTTAAGTTATTAAAACATAAATCACTCAGGATATATTAAGCATGCCTGCTGTCATTTGAATCTCAAATGTCACTAGTAGGCCTGCATATTAATGCCTTAGTCTCCCAACTTGTGCTACTGAGAGGAGGTGGAAATTTTAACAAGTGGGGGCTAGTGCGTGGTCTTCAGGTCACTGGGGAACGTGCCCTTTAAGGAGCTGTGGCACCCCTTTCTCTTCTCTCCTGTGGCATCCCACGAGGTAAGTGGTTTTGCTGCTCCATATGTTCCTCTCCATCTTGTGCTGCCTCAACATAAGCCCAAAAGCCATGAGACCAACTGATTATGGACTCAACTCTGAAATTGTGAGCCAAAGTAAAGCTTTCCTGTTACAAGTTGATTGTCTCAGATATTTGTAGCAATAATGGGAAGCTAAGAATGCTATAGTTCTATCACCTGAATACAATGGCTGTTAATAATTAATACTTTAGTGTTTCCTTTTTGATATTACAATATAAATTTTCTCTTGCTTTAATGATTGTGCTACAGATTCAATTTTTTATCTTTTTTTACATGTCAACAAAGTGTTCATTATTGTTGCATCTTAATACAAAACAGAAGTGATATAGATACTTTTCCTTCAGCATTTGTTTTTGCTTCATTCCATTTCATTTTCTTCCATAGGCTTTGGCCAGCATAAGTCATGTGGCTCATGTTACTATTACAACCAAAACAACTGATGGAAAGTGTGCATACAGGTATAGTACTGTCCTTTTCTCATAAGTATTCATCCTGAAATGTACTTTTTCCCAAGATCTCTAAGAATCCTACCTAACCACTAGGGTTACTGTTGTTGTTGTTGTTGTTGTTGTTAAGACTAAGAAAGGTTTACTGGGGACTAGAAATAGCTCCAGATACAGAAAAGGTACTATTTCTTTGTTTATTGGTACATTTAGATACACATAATAATAACATTCATCATAGGAGATTTGTACCTTGTATATGTTATATCTTACTTCTTTTTTTTTCCCATTCCCCTTCAACCCTTTTTTCCCTCTTTATTTAAAAAAGCTTTGTTTCCATTTTTTCCTTCTATTCTTTTTATTTCTTCTCTCTTCCTTCCCTTCCCATACCTTTTTTCTTTACTCCCCTCCCATTTTAACATTTTCTTCTTAATAATTTTGGTCTTTATTTTGCAATGAAGGTATTTGGCTCCTTTGTCAAACATACAGTGTCTGAGTTTGTTTGGAGTTTTTCTTGCATCTTCTAATCTGTTACATTGTTCCTTAGGTCTGTTTTTTGGCCAGTGGCATTCTATTTTTATCATAGGAATTTGGTAGTACAGTTCAAGTCAGGGATTGTAATGCCTCCTGCCTTGCCTTTGTTGCCCAGAATTACTTTTGTTGCTCTGGGTCTCTTCTGGTTCGAAATGCATATTAGGATTGTTTTCTGTAATTCTGCGAAATACGCTATTGGTATTTTCATTGGGATTTCAATACATCTATATAATAATTTTGAAAGTATGGCTATTTTCATTATATTGGTTCTTTCTACCCCAGAACAAGGGAAATCTTTCCATTTTCTGATATCTTCTTCAATCTCCTTTTTTAGGGTTCTGTAGTTTTCAATGTGAAGATCTTTACTGCCTTTGTTAGATTGATTCCTAGGTATTTCATTTTTTTGGATGGCTTTGTAAATTTCTCTCAGTGAGTTCATTATGTGTGTACAGAAGTGCTATTGTTTTTTGAGTGTAGGTTTTATATACAGCTATACTATTGAATTTGATTATTAAATCTTTAAGGTTATTAAACCTTATTAGATCTTTTAGATGTCTTTCAGTGAAGTTTTTGGGGTCTTCTATACAGTGTATCATGTCATCTGCAAATGATAATGTAACTTCTTCCTTTCATATCCGTATTCTTTTATTTCTTTCTCTTGTCTAATTGCTGTGGTTAATATTTCCAGAACTCTATTAAATGAGAATGGTGATAGTGAACATCCTTATCTTGTTCCTGATTTTAGTGTGAAAGTTTTCAGTTTTTATCCACTTAGTGTGATGTTGGCTATTAGTTTGTCATAGATGGCTTTTAACAGATTGAGATAAAGATCATCTATTCCAATTATATGTAGGGTTTTTATCATGAATGGATGTTGGACTTTATCAAGTGCTTTTTCTGGATCTGTTAAAATAATCATATAGTTTTTGTCCTTGGCTCTGTTAATATGGTGTATTACATTTATTTATTCGTGTATATGAAACTATCCCTGAATCCCCGCAGTGAATCCTACTTGGTCATGGTGTATAATCTCCTTGATGATTTGCTGCATTGTTTGCCATTGAATTCTAATTTCATTTCATTATGATCTGATAATATGCATAGGATAATTTCAAATCCTTTTACACTTACTTAACCATGTTCTATGAGCTACTATGTCATCTGTTTTGGAAAAAGTTCCATGTGCAACTGAGAAGAATGAATGTTCTGATATGGTGTGAAACGCTAGAGACATCAACTTAAGTCCATTTATTCAAAATTTGGTTCGGTTTTCATATTTTCTTGTTGATTTTCTGTCTAGTTCATCCATTCATGACAGTGGGATATTGAGGTCCCCCATTACAATTTTATTAGTACTATTTGATTTTTCATGTCCATTAATACTTGTTTATTTGTGGTGTGCACTTATATTTGGTGGATATATATTTAGGATTGTTATCTCTTCCTCTTGGATCGTTCCCTTTTCAAGAATATACTCATGTTCTTTGTCTCTCAGTCAGTTTTGGTTTGAAATCCACTTTGGCTGCAACCCCTGATTTTTTCTGGGTTCCTGTCACACGGAGTATTGTTTTCAGTTTTTTGACTTTCAGTCTGCCAATATCATTTGATTAAATGTGTTTCTTTTATACAGCATATTGATCTATTCTGCTAGTCTGTTTTGATTGGCAAATTGAGACTATTTACATTGATGGTTATAATTGATGTTATTGACTTAACCTTGTCATGTTATTTTCCTGTTGTTTGTTCCCTTCCCTGTGCCCCCTTCCGCCATTTAATTTCCTTTCCTGCTTTGCCTGGTGAATGCATTCTCTTGGGATTCATAGAGTTGTAGTCCTCTTTACAGGAGGAAAAAAAAATAAGAACAACAACAAAGTGACTAGAAACAGTGTTCACATTCATAAAAGAGGAACAATCAATCAGAAAACAAAAAAGACAAAAAGGTCCACTTTAGTACTGCAATTGCTAGACAGAGTGGGCAGACAGAGCACAGATCCATGTTAATTAATCCCTGCAAGCCAGGTGTAGATTTATGGCAGGGTAGTGGATAACCCAGCAAACCTGCACCTTTAGTTCCACCGAAGTTCAGGCTGGTTTCTGGCTGTGCGTGTAGAACCCAGTTTGCTCAGCCTGCAACACTGTGTGCCTCCTGCAGACCTGAACTTGGTTATGCCTTACCCTGACACTGGAAGCTGTTAAATGCAGCCCGCCCACAGCTGCTCTGAGTTCTGAGCTCAGTTGCTCCTTTCCAAGATGGTGACCAACCCATCTCCCTTTCCTGGGGGATGTCTGAACCTAAGTAACTAACCATTCTCTATAGTCCGCTGAATCCACTGCTTTGTTCCACTGGTGCGTTTCTCCCTGGAGGCCTCAGGGGTGCCAGCAGTCACCATGCTCCTGCAGGTTCATATTGTGCCTTCTGTGCATTAAGCCAGAGCTCAGGGAAAAAGCACTGCTTGCCACTGCTTGCTGTGTTGAGACCTCTTTCTTCACTCTCCCTTTGGGCTTAAATTCTCACTTCAGATCCTTGCTGGGTCTTAGGGACCCACTTCCCTCCTTTTACTCTTCTTCACATTGCTATATTCCAGCATCTGGACAGGGAATCTCAGAGACATTGTTTCTCTGCTGTTCACCACTCTGCCATCTTCTCAAAATCCTAGTGTTAACTTTCTTTCTTTCTTTTTTTTTTTTAGATTTCTTAATTACATTTTTTTATTTTAAAAAAGCAAAACAGAAAAAAGGATAGAAACAATACAAAATTTCAAAAAGTAGGAAATTAACACTAATATATTGTACATTATTATTTTAAAAGTAGTTGTTTAGGTTACAAGAGTTAAGCACGAAAACAATGATCAATCAAACAAAGCACAAACTGTTACTTGGGTGAACAGAGATTAGTAGTATAGCTATCTGTCTTGTATATATATGTATATATACATATAATCTTTTCCCTTTTTCTCTCTTTTCCCCTGTCCCAGTTGTTCTTTCCTTTTGAGCACTTTATTTCCCTTTCATAAATCAAACTCACATTTGTAAATATTGTATTGTCTCCCAAGTATTAATTTTCTTTGGTCTGAAATTTTAGATAGTTTTCCCTCCCTATGGACAAGTTGAAAATCAGGAATAATTATTAAGTATACAGATACTTAAAAGATACAACATGACAAGTGCTCAGCAAGGTATCTTACACATACATATTCTAAGTAAGTGGTAGCTGGTGGTATTATTTCTGCCCCTCTGCCCTTCAGGAGTGCATCACTTTGGGCTAATTACTGGGCTATGGCTGGAATGTTGAAGGCTCATGGTTCCTTTGTTAGCTCCTCAACTACCAGCTCCTCAGTGCATACCTGGGCTGGCTTACCTTCTGTGAATGGCAGCTGGCCGGCTGTGGTGCTGACACTATTTTCAGAGGCTGATGAATGCCCTTGGAACAGAACAAACATGGGATTCAGGAAATCAAAATTACATCTTTGTTCTTGTAAGCAGTGGCTATTCATCAGCAGAAGACAGGTAGGGAGGGATACTTCCCCCTACTCCCTGGAAATTTTAAACATACAGATTTTTTTGTAAATCAACTACTTATGCCTGTTTCCTAGTCTTCATAGGCTGATGTGTAAAGTAATGGAAGCAGGGGCAGGGTGGGGGCATTTTAGGGCGTGCGGCACTGGTGCTAGGGGAGTCATGGGATGTGGATGGACTTATATGACTGCAGTCATCTCATCAGGAAGACTGTTGTGAATTGATTTCTCCTAAGGTCTGTTTCTTCAAGGGTCGTGTTATGCCCCACCTGGGATCCCTGGTGGCTTCTCTCCTGTGACAGGATGAAATTCAGAGTCTTCATGTTGGGAACTAGTGCCCACATGCCACCCTCCAGCCTCTTCTCTCCACACATTCCCAGCCACCATATAGTTGAAAGCTTTTGTGGTTATGTAGTTATGTTTTTCCTTTCTTAGATGGTCTTTCCTGCTATCTCCAGCTGAAACTATAGCTCCTTAAAGCCCAAATGAATTATTCTCTCTTCTGCAATAGTTTTGTCTACCTTCATTTCCACCCCAGATTGAAAGGCTCCTTCCCTACATCACTTAGTACATTATTCCATTTTTTTTTTTTTTTTTTTTTGGCAGTACTGGGGATCCAACTCAGGACCTCACACTTGCCAGGCAGGTGCTTATGCCACTGAGCTAAATTCCCGGCCCCATTATTCCATTATTGTGATAAAACTGTATCCCCTTGTAGGTCTGAGACCTTTTTTTTCTTTCTTTCTTTCTTTCTTTCATTCATTCATTCATTCATTCATTCATTTATTTACATTTACTGCCAGGGTCGTCAAAGGCCTAGTACCTGGTAACTTCTCAATAAATGATTGCATAATATATTTTCATGTTATCTTGGGCAGTTGCACAACTGTAGTGTAGTAGCTCAGAACTCAGCAACTAAACAAGATTTGGTACAAGATCTTTTTAACAATTCAGTTAAAATGATTATGGAAAGGAAAATAAAATGGTAATTAAGACAGTGTAAGCCAGGCGTGGCTTCATGCCTGTAATCCCAGCACTCAGGAGGCTGAGGCAGGAGGATTTCTGTGAGTCTGAGACCAGCCTGGGCTACAGAGTGAGCTCAAGGCCAGCTTCAACTGTATAGTGAGACCCTATCTCAAAAAGACAAAAAAAAAAAAAAAGACAGTGTATAGTGTGGCTATGTTTAATCTATTAGTATATTCTTTGTTTAGCCTTTGAATAAATATCTCAGTTTCTGTTAGATGTTAACAATCTCATGTGCTTTCTGATCAGAGCCAGTTACTCAGATGGAAAGCTGAAAGCGCCTCCTAAGCCATGTGCAGGCAATCAGGGGACCCAAATCACGGTAAGGATGGTACATAGGAATGTAAATTGGTGGAAAAGAGCTTTGTATAGATATTGAAATAAAAATAAGAATTGGCTGTGAACTTTTGAGGTAATAATAAAATTAATTCTTGTTAGTTAATAGAAGCCCAAGGATATCATCTTATAAGCAAAACAAAACAAAGGGTTTTTTAGCATGACAGCCTGTCCCTTATCTTTTGCACTTTTGTAGCCAGGAGATTATTTATCAGGATGGCAGGAATCAGTGCCAGAATAGAACATTCAGGCCAACTGCAGAAGACACAGGTTGGAATCTTTGCCTACTCAGTCGATGTTTGTATGTCTGGAGGCAAATCACTTAATATCTCTGACCCTACATTTTCTCATCTACCAAATCGACAAAGAATACCTGTCTCAAATTGTATTTTGTGGATCATTTGACAGTTTCATTAGTTGAGAAGAAGTCCAATATGCTCCCTTAAAATAGCATTTCAGTTCCTCTCTAGTGATCCCATATACCCCACTGTCATATTATTCCTCCTGCCCTGCCACCCTTAATCCCAGCTAGAGCACATCTCCTTAAGGCCAGTGTAACCTTTCTAATACCTGTGTATGAAGAAGCATGCAGGAGGCAAAAACGAGTGTGTGCTTTGTTAAGAGGGAGCCTTACCAGGGTGACCACAGTGTCACTTCAAGGAACTCCAAATAATCTCAGAAATTTATGATTTTCCTTAATTTGAAAAATATCTTTGAATACCATGTGTGGTCATAATTATTTATAAATTCATACTCTGCTTTAAAATTTGTCTTCACAGGTAGCCTGGTGCCCCTGCCCCTCGCCCACACTTTGGATGTTACTTTTGCCTTTTTGAAGCAGGGAGGGGTCTCCTTGGGTGGCTAAGATCTGGAGGGGTGGGATGTAGGGTCCTTGTTTGCTTGCACAGCATTGATAGCAAGCTTTGAGCTCTGTCCCTCACTGACACAGGCCTACAAACTGCTGTATAAGCAGCAGTTCACAGCCACTGTTGGGCTGGCGTCTAGAAGGGCTTCCTCCTCTGTAGTGATGCCCTTGTGCTGCTGCCTCTTAAAGACTCGCTGTGGTATTCCTATAAAAAATGATAAAATTTGTCTTTATATTTTAAGCACAAAGCAAAGAGCCCGACATAGAGGTAATGCCTGGTACATATTTGAGAAGTTAATGAATCAGTGTGGGAGGCAGAAAATATCCTTTAATTCCTTTTGCATTGTTGCCCTATCCATTTCCCTTTTCCCTAGTCAGTGCTTAGAATTGCGCTGTTGGTAAAATATCTTTAAATTTACTACCATATGTCCCAGCTTTTGGTGGACAACTTAAGCCTTTCTTTCTGTGCAGTTGTATGAATTTACAAGAAAATTAATCTTCTGTTCAGGTGGAGGACCTTTTTTATAACATAACCACAAGAAGAAAAGCTTTAAAAAATCCAAGTGAAGAGTATGGGAAAATCTTGGAAGTTGTTGGCAGGTACAGTTCAAAATCTGGTGGTGGCTCTCTGTGATTTGTCATCAAAGTAATGTATTCTGGTGCTTGTAAGTTAAGTGCTAAACCAAAAGGCAAACTGAAGAACTAGGCTATATATTATTCTGGTCAAGGTTTAATCGTTACTTCTGAGTTTTTTCTCATCTCCTCTAGAAACAGCAATTGGTCTTTGTGTCAGTAAGGATTCTTTGGTGCAACCGGAACAAAATGATCTTAGCTCTTTGAGTTGAAAAGAAATTATTTTTCAACTTTTTTTTTTTTTGTCTTTTTGAGACAGGGTCTCTATGCAGTTCAGGCTGGCCTTGGCTTTGTAGCCTAGGCTGATCTTGAACTCGAAACAATCCTCCTGCCTCAGCCTTCTGAGTGCTGGGATTACAGGTGTGAGCCACCATGCCCTTGAATTGAAAAGAAATTGATTACAAGGTCATGCGTTTACAAGTAGAAGGACGAATAGACAGCTGTTCCTTTAAGAGGATAAGAACCAGGGCGATCTCAGTGATTTAACACTGTTGGCTCAGTCCAGTTATTTTCATTCTTTTCCTGACCCTGCTTTTGAATGTTTCCTGGAGAGTTCATCTACTTGGCATAGTTCAGGTCTTATGATCCTGTGCCCTTGCCTGAGAAGTGAAGACTTCCTGATTGGCAGTTTTATCTGGCATGCATCGGGTAGAATGGGATAAAAGTAGTTTCCCAGAGGAAGCTTATAGCCTGTTAGTAGAAAAAAGAGGAAATTCAAGGCAGATGAAAACAGTGTTCTGCCCATGGTAGATTTAATTTGCTACTGCACTCAACTTCATCATGGCTGTCTAAACTCCTGTGTCCTTGAGATATAGTAGAAGTATGTTAACTATTTTTAGTATTTCTTTAAAAATGTAAAATGAATCAAACATTTGCCCATAATAAAATGACACAAACTTACACATCAAGTTTCTTTATTTTTCCCTGGAAATGTATAAACCAGTGTCAGCTCCTGAAATTGGTATGTGATTACAAAATATAATGAATGTTTAAATTCTTAAAAATGTATTACAGTAAAAGACATGTTGCCTTTCATCCATGGCAATTGGCTTTTACTCTAATTTTTTAAAAATTTAAACATTTGCCATGTATTTTGATCACTCCTTATAGAGGAGTCCTAACTGACTGTTTTGGTTTTAGGTACGGTCAAATAAAATATTATTACTTCATAAGTGCATTTTTTGGGCATAATCTTTCAGTAATTGGGGGCCATAGGGGAATAGTGATTTAGCAGCCAACCAAAAAAAGGCTGTAAGGTATTGGCACAAGACTTAAAGGCAAGGAAGAACCTGGCATTGAGGTCTCTGAAGGAGAATAAAAATGTGCAGGTTTGTTAAAATAAGCTTTTCAAGATGTCCTAGTAGCAACCCACCCCTTTTGGGACACTGAAAATAAAACTTCAGGAAAAGAGATCATGCTGAGATCTCTTGAGTCCAGTAAGTAACCCATTATAACTGTTTGATTCACATTTAGCATTGCTATCTCTGTAAATGACTCTACTAGTTTATTTTCCTGAGGATAAGATGGTGTGTACTAAGATATTTTTGTTTATGCGTAGCTCTGCTTAAATTGCTTAACTCTACCAATTTACTTAACTAAAAGGAAGCTCTGCCATCTCTTGTCATTTTGCTTATCATTCATTTTGTTTTTCTTTCTAGGTATTCAATACACAACTCAGGCATTAGTTTCTCAGTTAAGAAAGTAAGTTCTTGGTCTTTAGGGGATGGTTTTGTATTAGGAAAAGAAGGAGATTTTTAATAATTTGACTATCACAACTATAAGCAGAAAGTCACTGTATCCCCTTTTCCCAGCAAGGTGAGACGGTTGCTGACATCAGAACGCTATCCAGTGCCACAATAGTGGACAATATTCGCTCCATCTTTGGAAATGCTGTTAGTCGGTATGTTGATATCATACATATAAACAATACTTTGCATTCATGATCTTGTTTTAATATCTAACTACAATATTGTGGAATCTGTCAGGATAGCACCTGCTTTAAGAGTTTGCTTTAATCAAATGTGCAGACTTGTTTTCATGGAGTCATTAATTCATGCAATCACTTCTGGGTACAAGTCATCTGTTAGACGCTATGGTTGTAAATAAGCATATTCTCTCTAGGTGTGTGTCTTCAAAATATTTATAATGTAAAATTCTGTCATCCTCCAAAACTTCCACTTTTCCTCTTACTTCCACTGTCACCACTTTAGGATTTCATTTAGCATTCAGCTTTACTAATTGCCTGTCATATTCCAGGCTTTGTACCAGAAGTCAGGGATATAAAGGCAAAGACTAGATTTGCTAGTGTCACCTAGTCTTCATTATCATGGAAAGCCTAAAAGAGAAACTTACTAGTACATAGTACATAGTACATAATACATAGTACATAGTACTAGTATATAGATTCCTCTTGGTGCACTTACCTGCATGTAAACACCGTCACTTCCATCCGATTCCCAGGTGCGCATCAGGACGTCCAGAGCCCAAAGTGACTGTGTCATAATGTGAAGGGAAGAATACTGAGACCCTCCATGTGTCAGGGAAGAATGAGGTGCTGTGCATACACAGATGGACAGAGAATGACACAGCCCCTGATTTTGTCTACTGCAAAAATCTTGAAAAGCAGTTGTCATCGCAGTACCAGATTTTTACTTCAAAGAACAAATTATTCATTATTGAGCCAAACCAACTAGGGAACAACCAATTTACCTTTAATTACCCTCTCTCATTAAGTGTAAATAAATGAATTTTTAAAGCTGTGTTTCCAGAAGGAAGGGAGAACTATATTCTATAGTGTAACATTTAAGAGCTTGAGTAAATTTTTAAGATTCAAAACTAGGAAAATTCCTAGACTGTCAGACATTAGGAATCCCTGGAAGCAGCATTTTCTAAGCCAGGTTTCTAGAACACTGACTTCTTGAGACATTTCAGGGGTTTACTGGCTTACTGTGTTTGTGGACACAGCAAGCTGTACTGCCTGTGCAGACACTCAGAGCTCCCACCACCCATCCAGCCAGCCCTTAGTGAGTACAGCTGCTCTCCGGGTGCCGTGTGTAAGTACAGCAGTAAGTAAAACAGAAATCACCCTTGTCCTCAGAGGATTCTCTAGTAGAGAGACAAGTGAGATGATTTTCATTCATTGGCAGATTATGCTTACTGCCTCAAAGGAAGACTGCTGGGCCTGATGGGAGGACCACTAACACACTGGGGGCAAACCTAGGGTCTGTGTGCCCCAGTGTTCTGTTTGTATCACTGAAAAGCTTAAAAGGTTCACCATTACCACTCTAGAGTAAGAGAGAGGGATCATCAGAAGCAGCTTTTTGAAGAAATAATTCTTGAGGATAATTAGGAAATCACTATCAGTTGGTTAGAAGTAAAGCTCTCCAGGCTTCACTCTGGAAGCCTTCAGTCAGAAATAAATGTGATTTGTCTGACCAGGTTTTCACCTTCCTCTCCCTAGTAAACATTCTGGGCAACCTCCTTTTGGTGCTATTCATTATAGTAAGAAATTCCACTGAGGTGAGTTTTTTTTGAAATCACCTGTTTGGGATTTAGTTACTAAGATACATAAAACTTTCAGCAAAATAAGACCCCAGAGCTCATCATAGTCCAGCGATGATAGTAGTGCCTGGTGCAGAGCATGAGTACTTGAAAGCACTAACTGGTGGTGTGTAGGCAGATTGCTGAGTGGAGAGACAGTTGGATAGATAGATAGATGGACAGACAGATGGGCCTGACTAGAGGAACTCAACCAAGTCTCTGAGGTCTTCATTTGATAAAATTTATGGGAAAGAACCCTGTGTTTTCTGATTCTTTTATAATGTTTGAGTTTTCTAGTATTCTCAAAAAGTCTCATGATTTCTCTTTTTTTAACCAGAGAATTGATAGAAGTTGGGTGTGAGGATAAAACCCTGGCTTTCAAAATGAGTGGCTACATATCTAATGCAAACTACTCTGTGAAGAAGTGCATTTTCTTACTCTTCATCAACCGTAAGTGAGAAAGAACTAAACCAGGGGTGTATATGCAGAGAATTTTACGGAACCCTGGAATTTCATGCCAAAGTGTGGTTTGGTCAGGAAGAATTTCCAGTCTTTGTCCTGTGAGCCAGTGCACCTTTCTTACCTGCTGGAATGAAGAGACTTAAGAAGTACTTTCTAAGCAGAGCTTTCCTAGCACAGCAAAACAGAGGGGTGGGGTACCTTTGGGTAAAGACATTGTCATTCAAGGAAAGAAATTGAATGCTAAGATCCTTAAAATTTGTCTTTCCTTCCCCCTCGCTGTTTTTTTTTGGAACTGAAAATTAAATTCAGGGCCTACAGTGAAATACATCCCCACATCTCCAGCCCTTTTGAATAATTTTTATTTTGAGACAGGGTCTTATAAATTATTAAATTGCCTAGGCTGGGCTCAAACTTGCCATCCTCCTGCCTCAGTTTGCCAGAGTGCTGCGATTATAGGCATGTACCACCACAACTAGCTAAGATTTTTCTTTTTTCTTTTTTTTTTTTTTCAGTCTTACAAACTTTATTTTCTAATTTTTGAAGTTACTGACAAAAGGCTCATTGCAAGCCGAGAGATAAATACAGTGGTGAGTACCTTCAGAAAAACTGCCAACTACAAAAGTTTCTCAGTCCCAAGGATGGGGATGTTCAACTGCTGACTTCAGGAGTGGGGAGAGATGCTAGGAGTTTCTGGAGTTTGTTATAGTAACCTGTGTCCCATCAATGACTCCACACCCCACATTGAGTACAAGGGTCCTAAGGGAAAACCCCACAGAGGATGGCAAATGCCACAAGCTCCTGCATGACCCTGAACCACCACAGCAAAACTGAAATTGAGAAGAAAACTTCAAAAACACTCTCTTGGCTGCTGTGCCCTGCTTTCCACAGCCTGATCACCTGTGTCCACACCTAGATTTTTCTTTATAGAGAATGAAATTTATGACCTGAAGAACAGTTTCAGGGAGGCAGTTAATTAAATGAGTTTATATTTTTCTCACATGTGTTTCCAGCACATGTCTCCCTGCTGACATACCATTTGTATGATCTTACTAACAGCATACTATTTTGCATTGTTCTTTAGAACTTAATTATCTACTTAGGGTTTTGATAGTGAGAGTAACAACAAATAATCCTACATAAAATTTGCCTTAATTTTCCGTTTGCCATACCGAAGTAAGATGCATGTTTCCATATCTTCAGTTTTCATCATTATGTTTGTTTTTATCTCATAAGATCTTTACCTTTCTTGTTTTAAAGGATTTCATAATAACTTTATAACTTTTGATTTGGTTCTCTTTCCCAGTTTTAGAGTTTACCAGCCATAAATATCTAGTTATGCATGTTTTGTAACATTTACTCAAAACAAAGGAAGAATGAAGAGAGAATAATTTTATAGAGAGATTCTGTGAACTCACTTATATTAGCAGAGTTTTTTCCTGCTAGGTTAGAAGGGCTTCAGCCTGATACATACATAGCAAAACTTGTTACATAAACTGCTCAGAAAATGTTTTTCATTAGTTCTTCCTAACCAAGAAGAATAATAGCTTTGCAACACATTTTGGCAACAAAGTAGACAAGCGAAAATCAGTTCAAGTGCCATCTGACTATCCTGTAGCTGTGTTTTTGTGGGGGCTGCTTATCACAGCCTCTGCATTAACATTGGCTTATCTGTTCACGGTGTCAAGTTTCTAGTCACAAAGAGAGGCCGGATTGTTACGCATACCTGCCCATTAGTTACACTGTAGCCTGGGTTGCAGAGACCAGTAATACTCCTTTAGCCTGGCGCAAGCTCAGAGGTATCAGCAGAGGGGCTAACTATCCTTTGGTCAGTGCCCACACAAGCTTCAGGCCTGTGTGGTTTGCACATGTTACTGAGTACAAGTACATTACTGAAGGAACTGTGAAAGTGGTGAGCACTCAATGAATTATAGTCTCCTCATTAGTAAGATCACAGCCACTCTCTATGTTGAAAGTACAAGGATGTGATATATCCTTAGTTATAGTTGTACAAGACAACAGGTGATCAGCCAGTCACCTAAATCTGCCTAGAGTTAAAAGAGAACTGTTTTCTGAAAATAAATCTTCCTCTGCTTTTCGTCTTACTTCTCCCAGTCTTTATTGTTTCCTACCCTTTGAAACCTGAGTCATTTGCTAAATTTCCTTAAACACACATTCAGCCACTTGTACTGCCTGAAATTCAAGGAAAACTCACTCTTCCTCTTCTTGCCCAGCATGGATACCCCACTGTGGGAACCCCCGAGCAGAGTTATCTGCGCTCTCATTGCACCATTTAGCACACACGTGTCTGTAACAGTGGTAACCATTTGGGTTTGAAATTTGTCAGCATAGAGTCTCCCAGCACTTGGCACATGTGATAAATAACTGACATGTCTTTGCCAAGTAAAAAATCTGAGACTGCAATGTGGGCTGAGTGAGGGGAAAGGGAGAGGCAGAATTTATTACCCTTTCATCTTTTCTGGTACTTGATGAGAGGAGACACTTCCAACGCCATAGTGAGATGCTGTAAAGGGAGAATATATAAAGGGGCCTTTGTTCCTGAGCATCTGCTATGTGCATTACTCTGGAGGTACTCTTCCTGCAGCAATTTAGTGGCTTCATAAGGACATATACCTGTGACCTCACCCCTAAGCACAGTTTTTATGTGTTTACTTTCTTTTCATTTTTTAGATCGTCTGGTAGAATCAACTTCATTGAGAAAAGCCATAGAAACGGTATATGCAGCATATTTGCCCAAAAACACACACCCATTCCTATACCTCAGGTAATGTAGCATCAATCTCCTTACCCAAGTCTTAAAAGAACAGAAATTCTGCCTTGATCTCCTCTGAAAAAGAAGGGCTTGCTAGTAGCTGAGCACCAAAATTAGTGAATCTCATATATTACAAAGAGATGTTCTGTCCCTTCTGATAGGTAAAAAGCAGTTGTTTTGTCATTTATTCACTAACTTAGCAGAACCTCAAAGAAAGCCTTTGCTGTGTTAGTGACAGGGAAGTGATAATGTGTCTAACCCTTTCAGGAAGGGATGGACAACTTGTGCACAGAGTAGACACGTGTGCAGGAAGCTCTGAGCAGTCCTTCTACTGGGTCAGTCTGAGAACCAAAACAGCTACAGTTTCCCTTTGATGAGTGAATCTTTTACCTAATGGAGATTCTTCACATAGCATAACTATTTTTAATTGCCCACGGTTTGCTTAAATAATTTAATAATCATAAATTAGCACTTACAGAGGAGGGGTAAAATATCATAGTTAAAAGAAGCTTTTCGTTTAAATGGAGATTTGTTAGCTCCCACATGTATTCCTTCACTAGATCAAGTTATCACCTTGTTCCATCTCCATATTATCAGGGTCTAAATAGAAGATACAAACCACATAAAAATTTGAAAAAAAATTAATGAAAGAACTACCAATGGGATTAGAGTAAAAGGAAACTGGATGGTAAATGACAGGGTGTGCAACTATAGGAAACAACCATTACCCCTAAGACCGAGATAAAGTCCCCCTGTCCCCGCCCTCTGCCGCTTCTGGGCTGAAATGAATGCTGTTGAAAAGGATGTGGCTGTGGGTCATTGCATGGAGGAGAAGTCAGTAAGTTACTTCCCAGGTACTGCTCTGAGGGGTTTCTGTGGAGAGCCAGCCACCAGAAAGGACCCTGTGGACCCAAGCCTGACACAAAATCCACTTCTTTCTCTGTTGTCCTTCTGTCAGGCTGTACTGATGAAACTTCACATTACAAAGCTCCATTAGCAGAAGGAGCAGTGAAGGATGGATTTGGGAAGAGGACATAAGTTAATAGCCGATACAGTCTCTGAACTATTGTATTACATTTTAATGATAGAAAGTTCACTTCCATCTATTCTTATTTTGATCCTCATAATACTGAAAAGTAAGTAGGGTGCAGATTAATGTTTACCTTGTCTTCACAGATGAGAAAACATCCAAAGAAGTTAAGTAAGTTGCCTGAGTTCACATATAAGAAATCTCACTAGTTCAAGAATGCTAGTAATAGATAGCAGTATCATAAAATAAATGTGTCAGGTACATACAAACTTATTTTTATGAATTTAATCCCCACCATAATCCTATGAGATAGCTAATACTGTTATGCTCACCTTACAAATGAAGAAATAAGCAAAGAAAGATGGTGTAACTTAAAAACTAAGGTTTTTAGGTGGCAGCGTCAGCATTTGAATAGCCACTAAGACTCAAGCATAGGGTTTTGACCACTGTCACTTGGACTCCAGAAATCATCTTGGCCCCAGCATATACCATGTGTGGATTCCTCCACGGTCTCGAGTAATTGTGCTCTCTCGCTTTTTTCCCCTGCCAGTTTAGAAATCAGCCCCCAGAATGTGGATATCAATGTGCACCCTACAAAACATGAGGTTCACTTTCTACATGAGGAGAGCATCTTGGAGCGCGTGCAGCAGCACATTGAAAGCAAGCTCCTGGGGGCCAACTCCTCCCGCATGTACTTCACTCAGGTAGGACGTGTCTCTAGCTGGCTCTGTGGTACCTTTGCCACTGTGAGATGTGCCTGGTCAGAGGGGAGAGTCCAGAGTCTTGCTTGTACTTTACAACTTTCTTTGTAAATATTATTTTGATAGTTTTTTTCAGCAGCATTTACTTGTTGGAGCCTAATTGTGAAAGTATCATTGTCCTTGACTCTGCCTAAGGCCTGAGTCGTCTTCCTTACTCCCTCCATCTGGGACCTTAGGTCATCTTCCTAGGAAACAAGCTATCTGAATACAGAATGGGCAACGTTTTTAATGCCTTCATTTCTAATAGGAATGTCCAGGAAGAGGCCGATCCCACCTACACAGGGAAGAGTGTAGGGTCCAGGCCCCGGGAAGAAGTAGAAGAGTGGGAAGAGCAGCGGCTTCAGTGTCACACAGACCTGAGTAACCAGCCCTATCACCACATTCTCTTGGTCTCTGAGTCTCCCTCCATAAATTTGGAACTTATCACCCCATATTTAAGGACAGTTACAAATAGGTGAACAGTAGACAGAAAGTGTTTAGTCCAGGGCCTAGCACTATTCATCTTAAGGCAACCAAACATTGATACGCAGTAAATATGAACTAAACACAACTACTGTACCCCCACTAACAATAGAATTCAGCAGAGTTGACTAAACAGAGTTAATTAAAGATTAGTAAAGCTTAGTGGTTATACTGTAATGATAGAGGGTGTGAGGAATGTGAGAATGAAGTAAAATTTGAAAAATTAAATAGTGGAAGATGAGAAGAAGGAGAGAAAAGTGAGGTAACGTTTTGTAGTAAACTGTAAGAGGAAATTAACAGAATTAGATAAAAGTGGAAAAAAAAAAAGGAAAAAGAGAACCAAATAAAGAAAAAGAAAGATGGAAAGGAAAAAACCCAGTGAAGAAAAAGAAAATGACTGTCCATCTTCCCTTTTTTTGAATGGCGAGGAAGGCACACAAAATCCCTCGGTAGAGGCTGCTGCTGCGGATCTGTGAAGTGGGGCTGAAGAAGCAGGTGGGGGTGAAGGGTAAACCCTGTGTCTAGAGCAGAAAGTTGCAGTAGGAGTAATAATTCTAGGCCCATAATCCAGGGTGTTTGGGTCAGAATACCCTTTGCTATATGCCTTGGTCCTTATCACTCCACTCTTATATTTGAATTATGAACTATTCCCAAAAGAAAATATGTTTAACATCCCCTCTTGATTTGTTCTGTTAGCTTTCTGTCACTATGACAAAATACTTGAGAGAAACAGTTTAGAAAGAGGAAAGGTCTGTTTTGAATGTAGGTTTCGGAGTTTTCTGTCTGTGGTCACTTGGCTCCATCTCTGTTGGGTAATGCAGAACTTCATGGCTGGGAACGGAAGAGAGCGAGCACTCACTTTTATAAATCCATCAGTGGATAAATCCATTAATGAGGTGACATCCCTCATGACCCAGTCACTTTCCAAAGGCCCCTCCTCTCAACACTGCTGCTTTGGAGACCAAGTCTTCAACACATGAGCATTTCAGATCCAAGCTATAATAGAATAGTAGGCCACCCCCTAAAAAGCTTAAAGTAAGATTTCACCTCCATGACTGTGGTCTTCAGAAAGTTTAATGGGTTTTCCTGGGTTAGGAAAACTGGGGGATTGATTTTTTTTGCCCCATGCAGTGTCTTTCACATCCCTATGAAGTTTGGAAGTTTCAGCCTCAGGGTAGGGAGTGGGAAAAAACCCTTGGCAAGGAGTCTTGATAGGTGATGCCGTTTTTCTGTCACATCCCTGCAGGAAGTGTATAATGACCTGTTATGTCATTTTGGTGATAACGATTCATCACTGGCGACATGCAGATCCCTTCATCAACATCTAGCTAGTGGTTTTACCAGCCATTCCCACCAACTGAATCAGGTTTCAGTAGATTGCAAACTTATGGGGTTTTTTTTCTGTATGAATGATCATTCTTCTGTATGGAACTCTGTTTCATGTGTTAGAGCTATTTAGTTATCGTGATATATAGTTCCCATTAGAAAGGCAAATGCTGAATTTTTTTCTTTTTTAATTGCCAGTTTTCAAAGGTCTGAGTTGATGTCCTAGCAATTTACAAAGTATTTGACTTTTCCCTCTCCTCTCTTTCTACTTTTCTCTCCTCCCTTTTTCTGTTTCTCAGTATTTTTTTTAACCTATTAACAAAGCAGACTATTTTAATCCATGATTATGTTGTTTGATATGGTTGGGATTCAGAATGTTTCCCAAAAAGCTCCTTGTGTGGAAGGCTTAGTTGCTGGCTAGCTTTTGGGGAATGATTGAATCATGAGAACTCCTAACTGTCTGCTGATAAGATCATGATAGGATAATATTCTGGGAGGCAATGGACACAGGAGGTGGACCTTCGTTGAAGGGAGTGGCCTGATAGAGGCTGTGTTCCTCTCTTTCTCTCCAATTCCTGTCACCATGAGGTAGGCAGCTCTGCTCTACCATGGCCTTCTGCCGGGCCAGTCTACCTCAGCTCAGGCACACAGCGATGGAACCAAACACATATGGACTCCAAGCTCGAAACTGTGAGGCAAAATCAACTTTCTTCTTTAAAGTATTTATCTCAGGTATTTTGTCACAGTGACAAAAAGGTGACTAACATCGTGCTCACGCATCCGATATCTTTGTGCATTGGAAGCTCGTTTTCATTGGCACCTTTGCCTTTAAGCCAATTGTACTACACTTTATAATTCCTATGCTTCTGACAAAACAAGATGTACTTTTCCATCCCATGCTCTGGGTTAGCTGGTTCTCCAAAGAGCTCTGGGGGGATTGGTGACTACAGTCTGGAATCTGGGGTTGTTACTGCTTTTGGGTGATCTCTCCAGTGGAGAGAGGTAGAATGTGTATATTTAAAATGTAAACAGCAGAATGGTAGTTGGCCAGGACAGGTAGGAAGAGGAAACTGGAGATTACTATTCAGTAAATACAGAGCTTAACTTTTGGAGAATGAAAAAGTTCTGGAGAAATATAATGGACATAATTGCACAACAGTGTGAATGTACTAAATGCCATTGAACTCTCACTTTAAAGTAGCTTAAATGGTAACATTTATGTTGCATGTATTTTACCATAATAGAAAAATAAAACCCTTTTATAGCAGAAAAAATAGACAAAAGTATGGAAACTTTACTTTTGACATTTACATTTTAAGCTTTTTAAGATTAGGACTTTGCTTAGTGAATTTAATACTTACAAACTTTTTATTTTACTTCAAATTTTGGTTTAAATTGCTTCCATAATAATTCTGTAATGATGGTTATGTGCAGTTCTTTGTCCAGTACAGCTCCATTTTGGGACCTGAACTTCTATCCTTCACATTCTGAGTCTTGCCACTGTCTTTTGATACAGACTTTGCTACCAGGACTTGCTAGTTCCTCAGGGGAGGTAGTTAAATCTACACCAGGTGTGACCTCCTCATCTGCTTCTGGAAACGGCGACAAGGTCTATGCTTACCAGATGGTTCGTACAGATTCCCGGGATCAGAAGCTCGATGCCTTTCTTCAGCCCATGAGCAAGGCCCTGCCCAGTCAGCCCCAAGCCCATCACCCAGGGGATAAGATAGATGGTTCTAGTTGCAATGCTGGGCAGCAAGATGAGGAGATGCTTGAAATCCCAGCCCCCGAGGAAGCGGCCACCAAGAGTCAGAACGTGGAGGGAGATGCAAACAAGGGTGCTTTTGAAACCACAGAAAAGAGAGCAGCCACTTCCAGCCCAGGCAACCCCAGGTATACCCTCTTGGGGAGGTGCAGCTCTCCTTCCGTGTGCTGGAGTAAAACTCCTCACTGTGGCTTTTCATGAACCACTTGCATCTTCTGTTGCTTGACTTATCCTCTGCCTCCACTGGGATAGTGCTGTGGCCCGGTCCACTGTCTGCTTTTGACCATGGCTTGAAAGCTACCACTACAGCATCCTCTGAAATATCTTCAGTGTTTTTGGTTCTAAATATTAGTTTAAAACACATCAGAAAAACAGCAGAAGATGTATCCTTTGTTTTTAGTGAAACATTTGAGAAACTCAACCCTAAAAGTGGCAAGCGAGAGAAACTTGAAATAGATCTTTCTACCCAGAAGTGTTGTCACCCCTTTCAAAAGAAGCACACTTTGTGAATCTAGTGAATAAAGCCCCGCGAACTGAGCTAGTGGTGAAAGAAAGTGAAGGAAAAGGGGCAGGATGTGAGCTGAACACTCACTTAGTTTTGAGCATTTCCAGCTTGTGCTCAGCAGGTTCTCTAAGAACACTAGCTTGCTGGTTCTGGAGGTGGCTGGATTTAATGTGTACACCTGCGAACTTGGAGCTCAGGGCTAAGTTATTTGCTTAAGGGTTTGTGTGTACTTAGTGACTGACCACCAGAAGTCCTTGCACTAAGTGGCCATTGGAACTTGGATGGCTTACTCATGTTTGAGTCATCCTAGCAAGACAGGTTCTAAGGATTTTTCCCAGAGAATAATAAAACTTGTTGGTATTTTTTTGAGCAACTATTGTGTGCCAGATATATACATATCTCATTGAATGCTCTTAAAAACTTGAAAAAGAAGCATTTCATTTGTTTATCCTTTGGGGAATTAAGTGATTTTTTTTTTTTCCCCCACACCATAGTCAAAGATAGACAGACAGATATTTTTTTTTTCCAAATAAGGTCTTTCTATGTAGTACAGGCTGGCCTGGAGCTCACAGTGTGGCTTGGGGTGGTCTTAAACTCACAGTGATCCTCCTGCCTCAGCCTCCCAAATACTGGGATTACAAGTGTGCATCACCATACTTGGCTTCAAAGAACTTTTTTGTTAAAGCAGAGGTCAGATCACATCACTCCAGCTGGAAACCTTTCAGTAGCTTCCCATCCCATGTTAGAGATAATTTACATCCCTGGCCCTGCCTTCCCTTGGGCCTTTCACTTTGCTCCCTCTTCATGGTGCTGCAGCCCCATGGCTCTTGTGGCTGATCTGAACTTACCTTCGGGTTGTCCTTGCTGTTCCTTCAGCTTTGGAAGGCTCTAGCTTTCTGTAACTCAGAAGGCCCCTTGCCAGGGGCCTTCTTTGTCCATTTATGGTCACTTTGTCCTTTCACTGCCCCATCATTCTATTTTTTTTTTTTTTTAAAGTGGGAATCAAACACATGACTTCACACTTGCCAGGCAGGAACTGTGCCACTGAGCTATATCCCCGGCCCTATTGTTCTGTTAATTACTTTATTATCTAACACCAATAACTACTAAAAAGTATCCTTTTTTTCCCTGTTTCTTTTTCACTCTCCCATTACAAAGGAAGCATCATGAGGGCAGGCAAGCTTTTCATCACTGTATGTAGTTGGTACTTCAGAGTGCTGGATGGATTGATAGATGAAAGAATGGAGGGAGAAAGGAAGGGGGGTATAAAGATCAGTTCACTTGCTGAAGGCCCAGCAACTACAGCCAAACCGGACTCCACAAGCTGGTTGCGTACAGCAGTGTGGCCAGATGCTCGGATGTGAGGTTTGTCAGATAAGCAGCTGCTGGAAAACAGACATCCTCCTGGCCTACTGCCAGCATGAGAGTCTTGCTGTAGCTGTGTAGAAACTGCAACCAGCACAGAGATGCTATTCCCATCTCCAAAACGCCCCCAAACTTGGCTGAGGTAAAAAATTAACAGCGAGGGTAAAAATCTGCTGGTTTCTTTCCTTCATTGTAGAAAGAGACATCGGGAAGATTCTGATGTGGAAATGATAGAAAGTGGTTCCCAGAAGGACATGACAGCAGCCTGTACCCCTCGGAGAAGGATCATTAACCTCACAAGTGTTCTGAGTCTCCAGGAAGAAATTAACGAGCAGGGACATGAGAGTACGTAAGTGCTAAGGCGTGCCTAAAACTCAGGGCCTGAACTGCGGGCGGGCGTGAAGGTTTTGGAGCTGCAGGAAGCATTTATGTCCTCAGGGTGACCACCCCAGTGTACTAGGCCAGCCTCTCTTCCCTTCCCAGCCCGCAGCATAAGCAGCTTAAAAACAATTACAAGAGGAGGAGAAAGAAAGCGTTTTGCTTTAATTAGAATTAATTGGCATTCTTATTAAATCATAAGAGTCAGACAGTCATTTCAGTGATTTCCAGTTTGTTTTAGCATTTTAATGATCAAATTCTTCACCTGTGGACTGGATGGGCTGCTCTGCTGCTGACAGTTCACAGGCTGTTCAGTTCCTGGCACCGCCACTTCTGCTTAAGGTTTTCCTCTTCTAGAAAGTGAGATTAATTTCACTCTGGAAGACCATTGTGTTGACGAGAGATCAAATATAAATAAAACACTAGCTACAAAATACAGAATCAGTGGATGTTTTTTACCCTAAAAAATACTTTTTAGACTACTTGACAATTGTGCACTGAGTCTATGTGATGTAGCCATGACCTCCCATTTGCATTTGTTATACATACCTATTTTTCTTCTTTCCTTCCTTCTTCTTCCTTTTAAAATTTTTTTATCCTTTTGAGACAGGGTCTGTCTGTGTAGTTCAGGCTGGCCTCAAACTCATGTCAGTCTTTCTGCCTCAGCCTCCCAAGTGCTGAGACTATACTCATGCAGTCACATCCAACCTACATTTTTTGATTGAAATAGATTTCAACAGTATATTATAAAATGTGTCAAAATAAAATCATCTGGATTAATTATAAAAAGGGAGCAGGAGTAGTGAGAGAAAAGTCAGTGCCTTCCTCACTAATCCTTAGCCTTTGAAACAGCAGCTCTGACTCAGTGGCCTCTTAAATTTTATTTCTGTCTCAGTCACCACTTGTTTGAGCTAATTCAGAAAAGCCTCATTTTGTCTTTTTTCTTACCACTCTGGGCAAAAGACGCTTAAAGGGTTTCTTTTTACATTTGAGCAGCATAAAAACTTCTGTGACTGAGTTTTTGCCATTTAAGAAATAGATGCCAGTTGGCTTCTGATTATTTCCATAAAGACCTGTTCTGTTAGGTCTCTTCCTCCAATATTAAGTTTCAAGTTGGGGGCATTTAAATTTAAATAATAAAAGAAAGGTGAGCTATTCCTTGGTTTTTTAGCAGTCCCCTTCACAGTAGTTTTCTAACCTACACACACACACACACACACACACACACACACATATCAAGTGCTATCAGGTTTAGGGTCTTGCTAAACCTAAAATGATCTGATTTCTTTCTCTTGTCTTGTGAAGGAGAGAGAGCACATGATGTTATCTTCTATTTTAGATGAGGAAATGGAAGACGAAGTGGACAGGTTATCTGAAACATCCCAACCATCCAAAAGAGACCCAGTGGTAACACCTGTAGTCAGGAGACCGAGGTGGAACGATCTCTCAGGTCTAGGAGTTTGAGGCCAACAAGACCGTGTGTGTGTGTGTGTGTGTGTGTGTGTGTGTGTGTGTGTGTGTGTACACCTTTGGTTGTCACTGGCAATGGACTTCACATAGGAAATGCCATTCAGTATTAAGTGCAAAATCAGCTCACTGCCTGTGCAGGACAAGCATACCATGTGATTCTGATCCCTTTAGCCAGAGTTGGTGTCTTCAGACATGGAAGGTGTCCATCAGGACATGGAAGCTTTACCGTGCAATAGTCATGAGGAACCAGAGAACTGGGTCTTTCCTTCAGTTTGGCTTTACTTACTCTCTTGGGAACAACATGCTGAGACCCAGGGCTTCTGTTGTGAAGTCAGATGCATGATCTGGCTTTGAAACACAGGAGGATTCTGACTCATTTTGCTTCTCACAGAAGTGCGTACAGATTTCTAGGGCTCTGACACATTTACTTTATGTCCTAGTGAGAGGCATGAGGAGGCCCGGTGAAGAAGAGCCCTGTGCTGGGTAGTTAGGTGCTGTGCCGCCCCCCACTCCAACCCACACCTACCCTTCCCTGCTGGCAGGGCTGCATTCCACTAGCTGCGGGTGCATCAGATCAGGCCATGAACATCAGCTCAGAAAAATCTGACCCAAAATTTAGGGTATTACACTGCTTTCTCTTTCCTCCAGTGCCTCATTATTCGAGATATTTGATGTTCTCCGTCTTTTAAAATTGTCATTTTCTGTGTACACAGAACTGTAGAGACATTCCATTTCCAGTGGGAACAGAGGGGAACACTTACTCTAAAAATGAAGAAAATCAGCCTCTTACAGATGTAATAATAAGAGAATTTACTTGCGGTACCCACGGGCTAAAGAACAGATGCAGTAATCCATGGTGCACAGGCTCCTTGCTGTGCCTTATCCCTTCCCGGTTTCTCCACCTCCTCCTCCACCTTCTCTTCCTTTTGGGTGGGTGATATGTTTACTTCTTTCATTAAAAATAATGACTAGGGTGTAGCTCAGTGGTAAAGCACTTGCCAGACAATGTGGCTTTTTTTTTAATCTTAGGAAGTTCTCCTAAGTATGATAATTAAAGATTCGCTGTATGTGGGGGTGGATGGTATGTGTGATACTAGGGGAAGATATGCTCTTATAGTGCCTGCTGAAAAGCTTATACTTGAGTTTCTCGCCCACCTGGAGTTGATTTGGGTATGGTGTTAGATTCCAGTTTCTACTTGATCATCTAATTATTCTGTATTGTAGTTGTCAGTTTATTTTTACCAGTCATTATGTACTCAGTTGTTCTCTGCCTAAAGCATATCCTTTAGTGGGGTCTTTGGTGACTCAGACTGCTTTAACAAATTACCATAGCCTGGGTGGCTCATTAAGCAATAGAAAATCTTACAATTCTGGAGGCTGGGTGTCTGAGATTGACTTGTTGAGATTCACTGTATGGTGAGGGCATACTTCCTTCTCAGTGTCTTCTAGCTGTGCTCTTACATAATGGAACAGGCTTCCTGGATCTCTGGGGTCTTTTCTATATGGGGCACTAGTCCTAGTTGTGAAGATGTACCCAGTCACTTCCCCAGGATACCACCTGTTACTACTGTCATTTTGGGGATTAAGATTTCAGCACACATTTTGGAAGGACACAGACATTTAGAATGTAGCAGTGGCCAACTGAATTTGCCTTCTGTAACTCACCTTTATTTAAGAAGTAATTGTTGAATTTAGAATTTCAGAGCAGCAATATTTTTCCTTAGAGCATTGAAGGTATTTTTCTTTTCTTTTCTTTTCCTTTCCTTTCCTTTCTTTTCTTTTCTTTTCTGATTTCTCCTATGATAGTTGAAAATTCATAAGTCATATTTAGTACTTAGGGCATGACCTGTGTTTTCTGATTGATTTTAAGATGTCTTTTCTTAATATCCTGCAGTACCTGTACATGTCAAGTATAGGTTCTGCTGTGTCTTATAGAACTACAATTTGACATTTTTTTATCACTTCTGGGATATTCTAAAATATTTTGTCTTCAAGGTCTTCAAATATTAGCCTCCCTTCTCCATCCCTTCTGGAATATAAGTGAGATGTGTATTATCCTCCCTGTTACTTTACATAAGCTCTTTTTAAAAATATTTTCTCTTTGCTTCTCTGTGTTTTAGATGACTTCTTTAGTCACCTTCCAGTTCATTGCCTTTTCAGCACTGCCTAATGAGTTATGTCCATCTTGATTTTAAATTATAGTTACTCAATTCTTCATTTTTACGTGGTTCTTTTGGAAATCTCCTTGATCATTTTTGAAAGCGCCCTGCTGCTTACTCATAGTTTTAACACCTCTTGAACGTACTGTCTATGCTTATTTAACTTACTCTTTATTGATATTTCTAAGCTCAAGCCTTTGCAGATCTCATCTTGTAGTTACTTCTTAGTCTCGTTTTTGATACTTTATCTGGATTGAAGATGGATTTCTCCAAGAATAATTTGTATTTGATTCTAATGGGATATGAAAGAAAGATCAGCCCTGGTATCATTTTAAACTAAAATGTGCACTGAAGGTTTGCAAGCCATCTGGCTGCAAAAGCATGAGAAGACCAGTTTATGACCAGTTCATGATCACACACCGTTGGAAGTTGTTTTTTCTGTACTATCTGGCATCATCAAACTTTGAGGTGGCATTTTTGCTTAGTGCCGTTTGAGGGAGAGTAGATTGGGCATGGAGCGTAGTGTAGTTTTTCTTTTCACCCAAGGTGTAGCCCTTGAGGTCTTAGCTTCAGTGTCTTCTGTTAGACTCCCCATTTCAATCCGTTTTTAGGATTTGTCTTCCTTTTTCACACTAACAAAACTTACAAAAACTAAAGTTCATAGCTCCTGCGATTCCTCTCATTTTAAATAAACATAGCTTCAGAACTCTCTAGGTTCCTGTTTGGTCTTTGATTTTTATCTTGTATGTTCTGTAGTATTTTAGAACTTTTCGTTGCATTTTAAACAGTCGTGTTTTCTGCCTTTGGTGTGTCTTCAGCAGGAGGCTCAGCTCAGCAGCTTTGCTGTCTGGGATGCAGTGCTGGTGCTTGGAACTGTGGAGGATGAAGCAGTGTTGGTAGGGTTCCATTACTTCACCAATTTCTGTTTGATTTTGTTTTCTAGCGCTCCGGGAGATGTTCCAACACCACTCCTTTGTGGGCTGTGTGAATCCTCAGTGGGCCTTGGCACAGCACCAGACCAAGTTATACCTTCTGAACACCACCAAACTCAGGTAAATCAGTGAGTATGTGAAAAGAAAACCCACTAGACTAGAACAGTGTTGGCAAACCTGTGGCACATGTGCCGCAATGAGCTGTTTGAATGTATTGAAAGCTCTAAGAGATTCACTACCACTCTACTAGAAGAAAGGTCCAGGCACAGGACGCTGTTAAAGCAGTAGGAAGTAGCTGTAAAGGGCACAGGCTTGAGAATCAGAAGTGACTACAAAATCAAACTTGACCATTTTCCATTTATGTAACTATGAGGATTTATTTTCCTAGACTAGGCCTCAGATTTCTTCACTGTAACTTGGGATCTTACTGCTTAAACTTGGTGGAGTTTTTTTGCAAGATTAAGAAATAACCTAAGATATGAACAACTCTTTTGAGGATAACGAGACATTATGGTAGCCATTGTTGATTTTCCTATTGCCTGGTTTTGAAGGCCCATAATGCTTTCATTCTTTTATTTTGATCAGTTTTATATTATTCTGTTCTGTTTGAATTCATTGTGTGTGAAGATATGGGCAACTATTTTGAAGAAAACAAGAGACATTATGGTAGCCAGTGTTGATTTCTTGTTGTCTTGAAGTCCTGTGTTGCATGTATTGTTTTGTTCTGATCTGCTTTGTTCTGTTTTGTTTTATTCTGTTTAAAATTAAAAAGTAAAAATAAAAAATAACCTAAGAAACTCAGTTAAATGTTGGCTGTGTCCAGATGTTGAAGGCTTGGTAAGATAGAGAATTCTATCTGCAATAAGTAGTATGAGGGAACCAAGAAAATCTGATGCCTCCTAGTTTTGGGAGTGTACCATAGGCTTACTCTAAACACCAGACAAGCCAGTAGGATTGATTAGCACATGAAGGGTGACCCTATCAAACCATATACCTTGTTCATAAGTGGTGCTATTTCTGTTGTTTCCAGTGATCCTGGTAGATCAGCTCCCATTGAGTACAGAAGCCATATCAAGTATGTTCTCAAATAATTAATAGATATAGAGATTCTGCCACCTTGCTTATACTTGATATCAATTACCTACGGTGCATCTCTTTCCCACCAAGCCCTCAGAGTTCTTCTTGGCCTTGTGAGTGTGGCAGCCTCTATACATTACTTGGACTTGGCACATTAGATAAAAACCTAAAGCTTACCATTGCCTCACATACCTCTTTGGGTACTCAATTCATTCTACTGAGGCTTGGAAACCCTTTTAGTGTAGCTCTTTTCGAGTTTCATTGTCTAGTTTGAGAATCCTAGGTGTGATGTAGTGAGTTATCACTCACTGCCTTGTTAGGAATTCTATTCACGTTGCTTTTTCTTTTCCAGTATATCTAATGGATAACTTCAGGGCTCTAAATCATTGCGTTCAGGTTTTCACCTCACAGATACAAATCCAGGCCATTTTCAGAATTGTAGCTATAGGTTGAGCATCCCTAATCTGAAATCCAAAGTTCTCCAAATTCTGGAAGTTTCTGAATACTATCATGATGCTACAGTGAAAAATTTCACACTATTAAACTTTGTTTCATGCACAGGATTTTTAAAACTATTATGTAAAACTATCTTCAAGTTCTGGGTCTAAAGTTTATGTGATACATAAATGTATTTCTTGTTTAGACATGGGATACTGTAGCCAGGGGTTGTGAGGAGAACAATTACAATCAGGACACAGAATTTATAATATTATTTTATGATGGTCACCCAGAGTTAAACACAGAAAGTGCAGGAAATCTATCCATAACATTAAAGTCTCAGAATATTCAGCTAAGGGTGCCACACAGTGTCCTACATGAGTCCAGATGAAAACCCAGAGCCCATGACAGTGCCTCCCATGAGTCCAACTGGAGGTCTAGAGCCCATGAGAAGGACTCATGCCAGTCTGTTTCACAGATCTGCCCTGGGAAAGCCCAAAGGTCAGTGGTGGAAGATAGAAAGTTGTGTGAGCAGGGTGAAGGAGCTGTGCTAGTAGGTTAAGGATTCTACACTGGAGCTCAGAAGTCAGGCTCAAATAAGAACCAGGGCTGTCCTGAAAAGCACCACAGCCATCCTCAGCGACACAGAGGTCCTGAGCTCCTCCAATGATAAGAACAGTCCGAGTACATGCCAGAAAGCCAGCGGGACAAGTTTATCCTGGAGATTAAGGGGCACATGTCTTCCCCTCTGGAGCCAGGAAGCAATGCTTGATCTAAGGACCAGAGCTCCCCCAATGACAATGGTCGAACTCACACTGGGGAAGCTAGTCATGATGAGCTCTTACAGGAGAACCAACAACTCGAAACAGCAACACTTAGAGAAACCCACAACGCCTCACTTGTCTTCTCCACGTCTCTATTTATGCAGGCAACTTTCTTCAGGTGGAACATCTACACTTAGCACCCTGCTGATTTAATTCAGCTGGTGATAAGTTGACCACCAGTTTTTAATCCATAACATGGGACCTATCCCCATGATAACGTATCTGTGTAAGCATTCTAAACTCTGGGGCAAAGTGACTTACAGGTTAAGTGGGTAAATGGTAAGCAAACAAAATAATTATGAAAGTTTCACAATAGGCTGTTAAAAACCTTTTACAGCAGCAGTAAAGTGGGAACAAGCCAGACTTTGTTCACACCTGTCTTTGGAAGCTGGCCCCCCACATCCTTTGTCTCCTCACAAAATCTACCTTGCAAATTCCAGGTCTCTAGAATAAGAAATCTTGTTAGACAGTTAATCAGGTTCCACAGCAAAGCAGAACTCTGTTCGGCCCATTTGTTTTTCAGGGATTACCTCTCTCATTTATCCCTATTTGGTTGGGTCTCAAGTATGGGTTCGGCTTTTTGTTTAAATCTTTATTTTTATTTTATTTTATTTTTTTTTAAATTTTCAGTGAAGAATTGTTCTACCAGATACTCATTTACGACTTTGCCAATTTTGGTGTTTTGAGGTTATCGGTAAGTCCATTGCCTCCTCACTTCTGAAACTTGAACTGGTCACTTCTGAAAAGAGGAGTTCTATAGTATCTTAGTATCTTGTATTAAATTTTCTTAAATATGCTACTTAAGAGTTTCAGTACTGTATATTTTGTATTTGGAGTTTTCTAATTTCAATAAATTTTTGTGTCTTTTAGCCAGTCATTTGGTAGCCAACTTAAACAAATGCTATTATTATAGAAATGGGTATGTATATATGTACTTAAACTTGAAAAGAAGTAAAAATGGAAATAAACATTTTGTAGAACCATGGTCAAAACACAACCCCTAGTAACAATTTTGTATTAATTTTTATGGTGCTGGAAATCAAACCCAGAGCCTTATACATGGCCAGCCAGACACTCTGCTATTGAGCTACATTTCTGTTCCCCTAACAGTTTGCTTCATTGTTCCAAGACTTGCCAGTGCCTAATTTTAACTCAGAGTAAAAAAAAAAAAATCATACTACCTATCTTTAGAACTTTTTTAGTTGATATACTCTCAAATTTTAAGTTTGGATTGTTTTGAAACTGTAGATAAATTTGAGGAGAAAAAACTGTGTTAGATTAATTCCTTTGTATTTCACATACTTTATGCTATTGTAAATGGTAAACAATTTGTTTCCAATTATTTATTGCTTATAGACATACACAAGAATTTTGTACATTGATATCTTGCAACCTTGCTAAACTTCCTAGCTTTAGTAACATTTTTATAGATTCTAGTAGATTTTCTACATAATGTCCTCTGAGCAGAAGTTTTGCCTCTTCCTGTTCAATCTGGATAGATTTTCTTTTTCTCAACTGAACTAGCTAAAACTATCAGTACAGTGTTGAATAGAAATGGTAAGAAAGCAAATCCATTTTTTGTTCCTGATCCTAAGATCATGATGTGTTTTCATAGATGCTTTTATGAGGGTGAGGAAGCTCCTCGCTGGCTTAGAGTTTTATTTAGAAATAGTGTTGAATTTATTCAGGTTCCTTTTCTGTATCTACTAAGGTAATCATAGAATTTGTCCTTTTTAGTTTATTAATACATTGACTATATAATACATTGACTGACTTGGGTATGTTAAACCAATCTTGCATTCCCTTGAATGAACACTGCTTGGTCAATATTAAATATCCTATTATCAGATTTTATTTACTGTTTATAATTTTTGCACCTGTGTTCAAGAATGTTACTAGCATGTAGCTTTCTTGTATTGTCTCCACGGGGTTTTAGTATTAGAATATTATCCTTTTTTTAATGAATTAGTATGTTCTTTTCCATTTTCAAAGAGTTTGTATAGAATTGGTCTGATCTATTCTTTAATGTTTGGAAGATTTATGACTGAAGTCATCTAGACCTGAAAATTTTAATAAGTAAATGTTTTTGCTACAAATTCAGTTTCTTTATCAGATACAGAGCTATTCAAGGTTATTTATTTATTTTGGGGTAAGCGTTGGCATTTTTTTTCCAATCTGACTAAATTTTTAAATGTATTGGCAGAGAATTTTTAGTATTTCTCTTCTTTTAGTACTTACAGATTTTTGGTATTTTTTGTTTTCTAATAGTGGCAATTTAAGTCTTTTTCTCTTGATTTTTGTTTTCTATTTTGTTGTTAACTGCTCTGATCTTTATTTTGCTTTTGTCTTCTGCTTTACATTTCTTAAGTTAGAAGCTGAGGTCACTGGTTTGAAACTTCTTATCATACAGGTATTAAGGGCTGTAAATTTCCCTTAAGTACTGCTTTACCAGCCTCCCACCAAATCTGTTATCTCATTTTCAGTCAGTTGAAAATATTTTCTAATTTGCCTTTTATTTCTTCTTGTATCCAGAGATTATTGAGAACCGTGTAATTTAGTTTTGTCTCTTTAGGAATTTACCAAAGATTACTGATTTTTTATTTAATCCCATTCTAGTCAGAAAACATACATGAAGCCCATTTTACAACCATTGAGACTTGTTTTATATGTTCTGTGTGTACTTGAGAATTTATATGCTCCATAAGTGTTGTGTATCAAGTTGATTGTGATGCTCCAATTTTCGATATTCTGATTTTCTACTTCTGTTAATTATTGAGAAAAAGATATAAAAACTCCCAGCTATCATTTTTTGGAGACAGTGACTTGCTGAGTTGTACAGGCTGGCCTCTTAAATTGGGATCCTTCTGCTTCAGCATCCCAAGTGGCTGGGATTACAGGTATATGCCACTGCCCAGCTGCAGTTTTGTTTACCACATCTTCTTTTGTTGAAATCCTCATTGACAAGAAAGAGGTTTTTTTGTGGATTGTTTCTTCCTTTAGGAAGAAATGGTCGATTGGTGGTGTTTTTCACCTGCTGTTCTGATAGTCATGGGTATTCTGGTAGTAATTTTGCGGGAATTCAAGCTTCATTTAGATAGCCTGTTAAGGCTTGTTCCTTAAGGTTCTCGCTTTTTCCTAGGAGCCAGCACCACTCTTTGACCTTGCCATGCTTGCCTTAGACAGTCCTGAGAGCGGCTGGACTGAAGAAGATGGTCCCAAAGAAGGACTTGCTGAGTACATTGTTGAGTTTCTGAAAAAGAAAGCGGAGATGCTGGCAGACTATTTCTCTTTGGAAATTGATGAGGTGTGATGGCAATGCTTAATTCTGTTGTACTCTCCATGTGAGTTAACATGCCTGTATGCAGACCACGTGAGTTATATCCTATGAGGACCAGAATGAGGCCTTCCCCAGAAGCAGCACATGAGCTATAGTACCCTCTCACCCACCATCTTCATTTCTAGGTTACAGAATTGTACTACCATCCATTCATGCCACTTTTGTTTTCAAGGTGAAGGATGCAGACACAAGGGAGAGATGCATCTCACAGTCCCTGTAGGCTGTAGTAAATACAATTGTGCCACTTACTCCAGTTTCTTCCCATCACTCCTTGATCTCTGGGGCTTTCCTCCTGATGTATTCTTTATGATGTTAGCAGATCCAACAGGAAGGTGGTTCTGCTCCATGTCAGGACAAAGCTGTTTTAACTGCTTAGCTCTTCTGCCCCCGGTGCCCACCCCAGCTGTGCACTCAAATTCCCAGAGTGGCCGGTCTGGAGACAAGGCCTGGGGAAGAACTATAGAGAAATACAGTTCATTTAAACTGTAACGGCATTACTTCTTAACCCCTTTCTGACCATTTCCCCATATGCAGGAAGGGAACCTGATTGGATTACCCCTTCTGATTGACAACTATGTGCCCCCTTTGGAGGGACTGCCTATCTTCATTCTCCGACTAGCCACAGAGGTAAGTGATCAAACATACTAAACGCTCAAGCAAATACTAAGGGTATGTTTTATGTGTGCTAGAGAAAGAGGGTATGTGAGCCCACTTTCATCTGAACTATAGATCACAAAGGGAAACACCTGAAGGTGCCATCGTCACCAATATTCCTCAATACTTAGCAATCCAATGTAGTTTTAGTGCCTAAAATGCCGCATTTCCTTTTTTAAAAATGAATAATAAAATGAGCATTATTTGTCTTGAAATACTGAATTCTTTGAAACAGGTAAATTGGGATGAAGAAAAGGAATGCTTTGAAAGCCTCAGTAAAGAATGTGCTATGTTTTACTCCATCCGGAAGCAGTATGTATCAGAGGAGTCGACCCTCTCGAGCCAGCAGGTACTCTGGTGATGCATACTAGCACTCCAGGAATGGGAAGGGCCCCACAGTCTTTCATTTGTCACTAGCTTCAAACACAATGGACACCTTTTTTTATTTTCTTCTGCTAGTTTAGAATATATACTTCCACAATCATTTTAAAAACTGACAAATGTAGAAACACATGCCATCATAGTGAGGGGGAAACCGGAGTCAGACTGTACAAGGCTGCTAGGTCTGTAGCTCCCTTTGTAGGCAGTTAAACACAAGGCTAGAGATACCAGTTCACACCCCCAAATCTGTTTCTGCCTTCCATCTGACCACCGAACATGGCTCTGTAATTCCCCTTACAGGTTGGATGGATACAAAGATGCTGGGTTCCTAATGTTTGCCTAGTCAGATACCAGTGTTTTTCAATCAACACATTTTAAAGAAGATGAGAGAAAGGGGTAAAAATAATGTAAGAACCACAGGATAGCAATGTGAACACATCACTACCTAGTGATTGCTTACAGGCACCCCTTGAGGTGAAGTGGTCTGCTCCAGTTTCATCCATGAGGAAGCTGCAGGACAGGTGGTGTGCGCTGAAGGCTTCCCAGGGCCTTGAGGGTCCTAGGTCCTGTCGGCTGCTTTTCTATGGAACTTCTCATTCCAGCAGAGAAGGCAAGGCAGCACACCTGCCAAACTGCTGAGGGTATCTTTCTGACTGGAAAAGTATACTTCAAGGAAAGGACAGATGACATTTTCTTGTACATGAGACAACTAATGCTTAGAAAACAACAAGGCAAAATTACCCTTGTTTTTTTTCATCTGTGCAGCTTGAGTTTAGGTACTTCAGCTGTTGCCTTCCAGACATCAGTCAGCATCAGTGGGTTAGATTCTGCATTCAACACATCTTCCCTGAACAGACACAGAGGTGCCATAGGAGATAGTTCATAGAGCAGTGACTGCTTTTTCCCTCAAAATCCTTGTCCCATGTGTTCAGCCCTATGGGTCCCCCCAGAAAAACTGGTAAGCAGAGGCCACTTCCCAAGCTTTAGACCCCACAGGTCATTACAAGCCACAGACTTTCCAGACCCAGTGCCCTTCCCATCAGCCCAGAAGCCAGTATGTGCCAGGAGGCTTTACGACGTCCAACTTGTGTATTCCAGAGTGAAGTGTCAGGCTCCACTCCAAACCCCTGGAAGTGGACTGTGGAACACATTGTCTACAAAGCCTTCCGTTCATACCTGATGCCTCCAAAACACTTCACCGAAGATGGAAATGTCCTGCAGCTTGCTAACCTGCCAGATCTATACAAAGTCTTTGAAAGGTGTTAAATATGACCATTTATGGAATGTGGGGTGTTCTGTATCCCAATGTTGTGCATAGGATTTAAGGCTGAATATGTTCACAAGCAGCACATCTTCCTGCACAGTGGGTTGTAAATAAATTGTCAGGTGTGTCCTAACATGGTTTCCGGTTAACTTCATTACATGTGAAAATTTTCCTAGATCTATTTTTGCTTATCTACCAGACTCTGTTCATGAATCCCAAAGAAGTCTGAAAGCCCATGGGAATCTGATAATAGTGTACTTCAGGCACCATTAAGCATTCTACAAGATTTCTAAAAAGTCTTGAAGATTTCCTTGACTATTCTCTAATTTGATTCCCTATATTCTGATAAATTTATATTATTAAACATATGTGTAATATATGTGTCAGTTCAGATACCTAGTAAAAGAAGATCTGAACAAGTAAGAGACTGTTAACAATAACTATTGAGAAAGATCTGTATATTCGGTAACCAAAATTAATTTATTAGGGTAAAAACTTGAGGGAAGAAAATAGTCCTTATCTATTCTCTTAACTGGTATAAACTTTTTAAGTTAGTCTTCTCTTTTACTGGCTATGAGCACTAGCCACATAAGATGTTTCTAGGTATTCTTGTTTGAAGGATAAAGTATAGATTTAAATTGTAAGTGCCAAAATATGCCACCTTAATATTAGACTACATTGATAGCAACAGAGCTTTCAGCACAGGGAGGAAGACTGGCAGTGGTTTTAAGGTAAAATCCAGTTACAGTGGTATTTCAATTCACAAACTTAATTCTTTCCATGATTTAGTCAGGTCTCATCCAGTTTGGTTTGCAACTAGACTTATGGAAAAAATTACATTTGTGAACTGAGGTAGCATTGTAATAGACTCAGTGAAGAAAGTTCTGTGGAAAAGAACACAATACGAATGGAACCATTTCATATAAAAAAAGACTGGGACAACAAAATGGAAGCTACATATCTGTCCTCCTTTAAAGGTAAAATCAGTTTCTAGCAGTTAAAACTCCAAAGAACAGACAGGTGAGCTCTAGGAACCAGGTGCCCTTGAAAAGAGGATGTTGTTTCCCAAGGGAGGGAGAGCTAAACCATAATGTCTGTTAATTCCAGTTGGGGGATGAGAGGCTAAATCTGCATTTCAGAGCATTTCCTCTCACCCATCACCAGCCACCAACTGTTGTCATTATCAGAAAATTTACAGGACACCAGTTCACTTCAGGAGATTGGTTTCCATGTCTTTCAAATGAAGGGTAATTACTCTGAAGAAGGGAACACTTATTGGAGATTTTATTCACTTTTGAGTTTTATTATCTAGTTTCAAGTCTAGCTGTTATTATTTAAATGGTCTTAATTCATTAAAGTTTTCCCCAATATATTTTCTGTGTAAGCACTTTGAAGCTACATAATCATTTCCATAAAACCACCTTGATTCTGACAGCAAAAGAAAATCACAAACCCTACAAAGTGGATATACCTGTAATTCGATGACTTAAAAACAAAATAGACCTCAAATAGGATGCCTTTAGATGAAATTAACAGTTTTTACAGAAAAAGTTCTATATTCCAGGTTATTTTTCCTTGAGAGAGCAAAGAGCAGCAAGACAAGAAAGGTTATCGTTGCCATCATTTGCTTTTAAAGGCTCCTGTATCAAAATAAATGTGTCAGTAGCCAATCATGGTTGGCAAAAGTGTGTGTTTAATAGACTCTCGAGGCAGAGCTCCCACCTGCCTGCCCTTCCCCTCCCTCCACCTCAGGGCTTGTCCGAGGTTTCATTTCACAAATAAGCAGCAAATGAAAATACTATACAAGATACAGCACAGTGGATAGGGAAGACTAAGGACCTCAACTCTTGCTTTAAGGGTAAAAGTCTTGGCTTTCCCTGTTCCATGCAGTAAAGCAAGTTTTATATACATACACTACCCATGTATTTTCCTAACCTTTTCTTATATAAATTTAAATATTTTACAAAAAGAGTTTTTCCCTCCAAACATAAATTTGAGTGAAACACAGATTCTCCACCAATGAAGTTGTTTTCTTCACTAAAATACAAATGCTGACAGGAAGAGTAAATGTCTTTTGCCCACTGGAAGATACTGAAGTCTGCACTGCATTGTGGAGAAGGCACTTGTATTTTCTGAGGTCTCCAACAAGTGTCTCACACTCAGAACTGCTGTCCTCCAGACCCCAGCCAAGGCCTCCAAGTGCCCAGTCACTGAGGCAGCTGGCAGAGGAAACGCTGGGTAAACTTGATTCTGAAATTACGGAAATTAAAAACAGCATAGACCAGTTCTTAGTCTCAAATTAAACTACAAACAAAATCCAAAGTGTTCATTCATGAAGATTCAAACCTGCTTCATTCTCATAAATTATAAAATACAAAGGTGCCTATTTTAATGACAAAACTCAAACAGTACTGAAAGGGGTTTGTGTCAATATACAAGAGTCAGTTCCACTGAGCCACAAAGGCCCCACAGAGCTGCACACAGGCCAAAGGGTAACCCTACTACTGCTGGGCCAGAAGTGCTGTCCTATTGGCTTTCATCTTCTCCAGCCGCTTGGCTAAGTGGCTGTTGGTCATTTCCATCTCCTCAATTTTGTCCAGTGCTGTTCTTAACTGGAGACAGGAAAAAAAAAAAAGTCATCTTACATGATCAGAAACAAAACTGGCACTTCTCTTAACTATGGAAAACTGAAGCACTGCTATTGTCTGGGACTCCTCTAGTCAGTGAAAGATGTGAACAATGATGCTGAAGACTGATTATTTAAAATCACAGGACATAAAGAAGTTGCAGAAATAGACTTGACCTGAAACAAAAATTAAAACTACTACTTATACTTTTTAGCTTACTGACCAAAACATGTAAGTAAATGGCAATCCAAAATCAACCCAAGTAAGGAACTACACTGCTATTTCCTTAAGATCTGACCCACTGTTAAGTTTATTAGCCGGGCGTGGTGGCTCACGCCTGTAATCCCAGCACTCGGGAGGCTGAGACAGGAGAATCTGTGAGTTTGAGACCAGCCTGGGCTACAGTAAAGTGAGCTCAAGGCCACCCTGAACTGCATAGTGAGATCCTGTCTCAAAAAGACAAAAAATAAATAAATAATTTCTTACACACTAGAAAAGTTTATTTCCAAAGGATTTTATCTCTTAGGGTTTCACTGTCTAACGAAGCATAAAAACAAGTACCTCTCGTTGTAGCTTCCTCTTTTCTGCTTTCAGTTCATCTTCAACTTTCTCAGCATTCTCAGCAGCAGTTTTGTATCTCAGTACCTGTCCCTCAAGCCGGCTAATCTATAAACATAACATCATCAGCTTCTAGTATTTGCCACTACTACTGGGTAGCCAAGATGGAAATGCAGTGTCATTGCAAATCCCCTCAGGGTGAGTCACAGCTAAATCCCCTTGGAGTGAGTCATAGCCCTTTCTCCAAACTTAACTATTTTTATAAATCAAGAAAGATCCCCAGAGAGTGTGATAGCTGTATTCATTATAGGCTGATTTCCCATGTTAAATTTTATGATGACTATACTGCAAAAGTGCCAAAGTAGCAATGTAGGAGGAAACTCACTGGATGGAGACATTTTTAGACTTATGAAATGTACATTAAGTGAGTTTGCTATAAGCTATGATCTTAAATGCTGAAATAGCTACGAAGAACAACCAGCTACAATTTCCTGTTTTCAGAGAAAACAGAAGCCTGAAATGTTCTCCTGGCTTTTCTATTTTAATATATAGAGCTGTTTGAGAAATTCAACTGAAGAAGCAGCTTACAGAAACCTAGGCCCTCTTAGTTTCAGCCAATACAGATGCAGGAAGCAGATGTGTTTTAAAAAGGAATTTAAACTGGTTCCATACAAAAGTACTTACACTTTGCTCCAAGGTAGTTATATCCTGTTCTGCTTTTGAAAGCTTAAATTTGTATTCACTTATTTGTCTATTGGCATCTCCTGAAACAGAAGATAATGAATTAGCATCACCCAGAAAGGAAGAGCTGAAGCATCAGGCAGTGATGCCCTCTGTGGCATACAAAGGAGATGCAATCTAAGGCGACAAAATACTCAGCACTTAGCAGCCTGGGTTCAGGGTTATGTACACTCGAGAAAGCTCCAACACTTATGTTGCAACAGTAGTCCTTGGATCAACACTGAGACTGAGTCATTCTCCACCCCTTGACATGTGTGAGAACTTTGAGAAAAGAGCCTTGCCAGGCAGCAGTGACCCCTGCAAATTTAGCTGCAGTCCTGTGGACCCTGGAGTCTCAAATCTCACAGGTCGGGGGCCCACCAGATGCTGAACCCAGCCCTGCACCTTCCCATCACTCAAGTTTTGCCTCTGCTCTCTCTGTCCTCAAGTCCCTTCGAGACTGCTTATTTCCATTTCCTCCTCAGTATTTCTAAGGTTTCCTTTGACCTTTGCTGCATTTTATTCCTTTTATGCATCTATCATGCTTTTTAAATATTATATGTTAAAAAGGGGTCCTGTCTTGGGCTTTTAACAATACTAATGAACTTCAGTACTGGGGACAGAACCCAGGGCCTTCACACTGAACTACATTGCTAGCCCTTTATTTTAAGACAAGTTGTCACCAAGCTGCCCAGGCTAGGCTCAAACTTGGCAGTTCTCCTACCTCAGCCTCCCAGAGGACTGCAATTACAGGCATATGCCACCACATGTGGCTTAGCCTTCTTAAACCAACTTCTGTACTTTCTGTACCTTCTGTATATGCTTCAATAAATATTTGCTAAAATAAAAGCTTTTTGACAATATGTTGTAATAATATTTTATAGATAGAGCTACAAATCACCTGATCTAAGAAATATATCATTTAGGTGGGCATACTGGTACATGTAATCCCAGCACTCTGGGAGGCTGAGGCAGAAGCATCACAAGTTTGAGCCCAGCCTGGGCTAATTATGGAGAATTTGTTTCAAAATTAAAAAAAAGGACTAAGGGTGTAGCACCATGCAAAAGCCCTGGGTTCAATCTGCAGTATCACAAAAAAAAGAAAGGAGGAGAAAAAGAAATTATTAAAAATAAAGAAGCTTATGTCAGCAGCAGGTGAATTTAAAAAATGTGCATATATACAATGGAGTATTACTCTATAAAGGAGAATAAATTTGCATATTTGTAGGAATATGGGTGCCCTTGAGACCATAATGCTTAGTGAAATATATCAGACACAGAAGCTTAAATATTGTATGGTTTCTTTTGTAACTCAAGGTATAAAGAGCAAAATAAAAGCCAAGGTAGACCTTCTGTAAAAGGAAGGGGAGCTTCCTTTTACATTTGATTCATCTTCTATAGCCATTATGTGTTGAAAGGAGGGAGGGAAAGCAAACAGTATTAAGATGCCATATATACATGCACAGGCTCCCCAGAATAAATGTATGCATTATATAATGCAAACGTATAATAATAAAATAAAAAAATAGTTCAGAAATGATAGGGAATAAAAATTTGCTCTAAGAACCCAAATTTAGAGAAGTCATGCTAGGTCTGAGAGGTATACAAGAAGCTAGTTGGCCCTTCCTGTAAGCCACACAAACCATGCAGGGCCTGGGAAGAGAAACCAGTTCATCCTTCCTTGAGTCGGCAGAAGCCATGCTGGGTCTGGGAGTACGACGAGAAGCCAATTCATCCTTCTTGTAAGCCACACAAACCATGTGGGATCCAGGAAGAAAGAAGTCAGTTTGCCCTTCCCATGAGCCCACCTGCGTGTGGACTGAGAATCAAGAACCACACTCATACCCACATCCCAGTATGTAACTGGCTGGTTTGGAGGACGGGCTGAGTTGATAGCAACTGAAGTACAAAAACAACTAAATAATTGTATTATTTGTCTGATTTTACAGACCTAAGACCAATAATCTGAGCATCTATTAGGAGGATAACAGTATGCAATATAGCAAATATGGGAGATTTCCTTCTGTCTTGTTTTTGAAACCCAACATTGTTCTGTTTTATTTTGTTCCAATTTATTGTTTTATTTTATTTGATGTTCTGTTTTGATTGGTTTTATTGTTTGTTTTATTTGATTTTACTATGCTTGATGGTATGGACAACTACTATGAAAATAAGATATACTATGGTAGAGTTCCTATTCTCCTGTTTTGAGGTTCTGTACCACTTTCACTGTGTTGTTTCGATTGGCTTTATTCTGTTTTGTTAGGTTTTATTCTCTGTAAAATTTTATATATATTTATATATATTAACTAAAAAAAAATCCAAATTTAACAAAAATCACACTCTGAAATGATAATTGAGTCATAGTGGCTACAGAAGATGAATCAAATGTTACCTACCAAAGAACATATTCAAATTATGTAACTCAAGAACTTTCTCTTTCTCACGATAAAAGTTACAAGCATATATATAATCTTTCTAAGGGATTTTAATCAGGACAGTTACTGTCTCTTAAAAGTAATAGGGTTATAAAGCCACCTCCTAAAGCTAACTCCTTTTATAAGCTCTCAAACAGAAGCTTCAGGGTCTTGGGGGGTGTTTTTTTGTTGTTTTTGCTGTTCTTATCCCCAAGGTACAGATTCCTTATTTTAAATGTGTAAATCCCTTGACTCAGTCATTTCATGACTGAGAAATCCCATTCCAAGAACAGTGTCCAACAGCTAAAGTACTGTCCAGAACCAAAAGTTGCCTCAGCCCTTTTCCTGGCCTCCTGTGGTCCAGAGGACCTATTTGCTTTTCTCTTCACCATCCAGGTTCAGCCTTCTCACAGTCCTGCTCAGATTACTCCTTCCATACCTCGGTTTTCCTTGCCTTCTTCAAAAACCATCTCTACAACAGTTAGATGGCTCTAGGAAGCATTCACAAATAAATGCCAGCCCACTACTATTTGATTTCCTTTTTTCAATCTGCTGCTCTAGGCCAATCTCTTACATCTTTTTCCTGCCCTCTAAGACTCTGAAAACAATCAATGTACTAGTTCAGGCTCACATCATAGCTTTCTAACTAGCTAGTGCACCTCCAATCATGACCCTATCTTTATCCACCCACCATATCAAAATGATTCTAGGACATGACAGTCCTTGAGAATACCATGAGGGTCCTTCCTAGCTGATATCCAAAACAGGAAATAATACTAACCTCAAAAGCTAATACTACTAAGCCTAATCCAAAACATCTTTTCTACTCAGCATAACTTAAATTAGATGAAAAGGCCACGAAACAGTCAAGATTTTAAAGCCAGCTGTCAGAGAAGCCACCATTAAATCAGAAAAATAAGTCGGGAAGACCACCTATATCTTATACATTATACATGGGTGTCTGCTGAAATATCTCAACTATGGGATTTAGTATGAATACAGTACCTAAAAATAACAGGTCAAAAGTACAAGGAGAGAAAAACTGGAATAATGTGGGGAAGCTCGAGAACACTCAATTTTATATTGTGACCCTGTTTTAAATTCCATCTAAAGATTAATCTGGATTAAGAACAGTACTTCTAGGAAAATTCTGAAGTTAGTCAACGCTCATATGAGTCCCAAATCTCCAATTATCCAATATAAATTCCACAAACATTCCTGGGGAAAGGGGCTGCATGGCAGCTTGGAGATGGCATGTGAATGCACAAAAGGACATTGTTGGGGCAAAAGCATTTCACTATTTGCAAAAAGTCCCTAGAAATCTGTTTGCCTAGAAAGGGCAAACGTGGTAACTCAGTCCCTCGCAACGCTGAAGCCACAAGTAAGGAGAGCCTCTGTTCAGCTGTTCCATTAACAAGGCCTGCTCCTCCACACCAGCTGAGGCCTAGCCAGTCTTTTTAACATAGTGTTAGTGCTACAGGTTTCCCTGTTGCTGGTGTTGAGGAGCAGCTGGGAAAGTCACTTGTACATTTCCAATTATTTTTGTACATAGAAAATTTTCTAAAGAATATTTAACTAAACAAAAAGTGTAACTTCATAGATATTTCCATTTTTGGTACACATCACCGTGGCAGCCTTCCTATGACCTCACTCTGGGGACACAGCTTTTACACAGAGACTGGCCTGTCCCTAATACTTACTCTGCATCTCAATGAACTGCAAGTCTGAGCCATTCTGCAGCCCTGCCAGGTCGCCTACTGTGCCATCATCCCTGGAGCACTTCTGCCGTTCTTCCTCTAGCTGGAGCTTCAGCTTTCTAATCTGAAATGGAAATAAAAGTCACCACCAAGAGCCACTGTCTCAAATGAAGCAGATGTGTGGCCCAGTAGCCACAACAGGGAACAAAGCAGATCCTAATGTGAGCAATACAAATCACTCAAAAAATATTTTCTTAGGTGCCCAGTATGAGATACAAGGTTCTAGGTACTAGAGATCTCTTTTAGCTCTAAACAAATGTAAAAATGATTGAGCCTGAGGATGAGGTGTCCTAATAAAAAAACAAACCTAAGTTGTCTATGTCTGTAATTCCTGCATTTGGGAGGTTAAGGCTGGAGGATCACAAGTTTGATGCCAGTCTGAGCTACACAGAAAGTTCAAGGTTGGCCTGGACTATTCTCGGAGACTCTGCTTCAAAACAGGAGCAACCAAATAAACATTGTATTCTGTTGTTTGTGCAGTTTATAGTACTGCTGGGGTATTTTGTTAGTTTTACTAAAAATGGAAATATCCATGAAGTTATACTTTTTGTTAAATATTCTTATATTCTTATTTAGAAAACTTTCTGTACACAAAAATAATTGCAAATATGCAAGTGACTTTCCCAACTGCCCTCAACACCAGCAACAGGGGTCTCACAAGGAAGCCTGGCACTGGGATGAAACCCATCCTTTCCAGAGACCTCTCTGCCCTGTTGACACACACAGGCTTAACACCACTGCCTGCGCCGAGGGAACCAAGCTTTATCCCAAACACTGCTATTATGTCCATTTCAAAAAGTGCTGTCCTCTCCTGCACTGTTAGCACAAGGCTCTGTACAACCCATACCCTTTATTTACTAACCTTTCCTCATGCCTAAATCTGAGATATCTAAAGATATCAGTCCATCACTAGCAAACCTCTTCTTCCTCAGCCTCTTCTCAGTGCCCTAATAGAAACATACTGTCTCCTAAGAACCAAGGAACCAAGCTTCCTCTGCAGCCTCCCAAACACTGGCTGTTTTTTAAATTCCACAGCCTCCTAACCACTGGCCATGGGAATGGAACAGATGTCCACTTGCTGTCATCCCACTCCATCACCACTTAACTTCCAGACTCTTAGTCCCTCAAGAATACTGTCTTAATTCTTGGTAAGTACAGGCTCTCTCTTTAACTCAAGTCTCAGTTTCTAAAAGACTTCCCCTCCAAGGATCTTATCATCTACCTCTTCTTGCCCTCAGCCACTTACACCATGCCATGAACTAGGTATCATTAGCTAGCCACAGTCCCTGTACAACTTAGTTCCATGTGTCTTCTCTCTAACCACAATTCCTCATCTTTCTAAACCACTTTCTCTAGACTCTTAACATCCTTCAACCTCACTGGAACTGTACTTCTAATTCACTGATTCCATCTTCTCCCCACTGTGTCTTGGTGTACTTTTCACTATGTCCTCTCCATCATCTTTATCCACTTTAATTTCTAGGTTCATCATTATCAACGCTCTCATACATTTCCCTCACCTCTCTTGTCCTATTACACTTGCTGGTAAAATCTCTCTAGTCATCCCATGTCCACTTTTATAGGGCTGAACATAAAGAGACAAAGATATGTTAAATCCATAAGCACACGTCTTTTAACGTATCACATAATTATGATATCACTTCTTAATTATGTTTGTTTCTCTACCTCTTTACACTAGAATGTAAGGCCCACTGAGGCAGAAATTTTTTTGACTAACTTATTTACTTAAATATCCCAAGTGCCTAGAATAGTAGCTGATAAATCCTGGAATTTCACTTAACATTTGCTGATGATTAAATAGCAGTAAGGGAGAAAATAAATAAAATCATTCAAGGAATTTTCCCAGAACTAAAGAACAGAAGTTCCTAAAATTGACAAGAAGCACAGTGACATGCACGAAAACTTCAAAACACATCATTGTAAATTTCAAAACAGTATGGAGAAAGAAAATAAGACACTAGCTTGCATACGAAGGGGACACTGTCACATACAAAGATCAAAACTGACCCCCAAATCCTCGATGACCACAATGGAAGAGAGAGAATTAAGAGATTTTTTTTTAAATCTAAAAGACAATTATTGCAATCCAGAATTAAATATCCTTCCAAACTATCAGCCACACAAGAGGGTAAAATAAGATACTTTCAGGGATGCAAAGTCATGAAAAATTAGTGGCCCATATCCCTTTCCTAAGAAAGTTAAGGAAGATATGGTCTGGGAGGCATACACCAAGAAGCCAATTCGCCTTTCCCATGCAGGGCCCAGAAGAGAGAAGCCAGTTTGCACTTCCTGTGAGCTGACCAGCGTGCAGGCTGAGAATCAAGAAGCCCCCCCGCCCTGCCCCCATCCCCCTCATAAGCAACTGGCTGGTTGGGAGGACAGCCTGAGTTGATAGCAACTGAAGCACAAAAACAACTAAATGCTTGTATTGTTTTACTGACTTTGCAGGCCTAAGGCCGGTAGTCTAAGCATGTATTAAGAGGATAACAATATGCAATATAGCAACTATGGGGGATTTCCTTATGTCTTTCCTGTCTTGTTCTGATTGTTTTGTTTTATTCAATGTTCTGTTTTGACTGGTTTTATTCTGTTTTGTGTTATATGATTTTACTATGTCTGATGGTATTATTATGGTAGCCACTGTTGATTTCCTATTATCCTGTTTTGAGGTTCTGTGCTACTTTCATTGTTTTGTTATGGTTGGCTTTATTCTGTTTTACTTTGTTGGGTTCATTCTTTTTTAAAAAGAACAGATAAATGAGGAAGACACAGGAGACTAAGAAAAGGGAGCATAACCCTTATCACAAAGAAACATTTTCATATGCCTAAGGGTTGTCAATCTCTATGGAAGCACTGAGTTCAGAATGGGTAGAGTCAGATACTGTAAGACTAATCAGATGGAATTAAAGAGTAAAACTGACACATCTGAAAACACTAATAATGGGTTTAAATTACTGTTTAAAACTCTGTGGATGCTGAATGTGGTGGCATATGCCTAAAATCCCACAATTGGAGGCTGAGGCAGGAGGACTGCCAAGAATTTGAGGCCAGCCTGGGTTACATAGCTGAGTTCAAGGCCAGCCTGAACTAATGAGACCCTGTCTCAAAAAATAAAACAAAACTCTGTGGCTAAGTTACTGATTAAAAAATAAAATCAGGCAAATAAAACAAGAAAACCCACAATATTAACTTTATAGAAAACAAACAGTTGTGAAGGAGATGAAAGGTGATCCTAGAATGTAAGTAACATGGCTCCCCCGTGACTAGCGTTTACAGAGCTGGAGGACAGACACACTGAGCTCACGCTGCTCCTTCAGCAGGAGTCTATGGGAATGGGAAATACACTCCTGAGCGGCAGCGACACAGGATGAAAGGCAGGTGTGTCCTCCTCTTCCACAAAGGACTGTCAACAGGAAATGCCTAAAACCCAACAATCAAGAAGCAACACAACCAGGTTTCACACTGACAGCACACATCAAGGCTGCTAAAAGAACTGAAAGGAATGGTCAGGGTTGAGGAAAGGTAAGAGACTGCCATCTTTACAAGTTTTATAGAACTACACATACACGTCTCAATAAAGTTTGTGTTCTATAAAAATTTTTTTAAAAAGAAACAAAACATGAACCTTAAAAAGTAAAATATTATCTTTTTAACCCTTTAACCTAAGTGAGTGCTAAGGTTTGAATTACATTTCTAATTTGTAATAAGTATTTTAATTTACTAACATTTAACATTGAGTCTGGCAAAATAAGTAATACTTTCCATGGAAAGAATGTCTTTACCTGAGACAGTAGCTCTTCCTTTTCTCCAGCAAGTTTTCGTAGCCGTACATCTACCAAAAAAAAGGGTTGCAAACTAAATTTGTAATGCAGCAGAATATAAACAATTAAATTCCCCAAAATCATAAGTAGAGGAGCTAATGTTTCACAAAATACTTGCAGCTCTGACAATGAAAATAAAGCCCAGTACTGATAGTATTAGAAGCGTATTTAATTATCCCAAATATACTTTCTACACAACCAATATTTATCAGGGCACCAAATACATTTGCTCCAAAAACAGGAATATTTCCATATAGAGATAAACTGAAGTACAAAAGAGGCTATTTCCTCCTTTTATATAACTGGAAGCTTTCACCAGGGCATGGACAACTCAAATGCCAACAGTATTTGCACAGGCTTAGACCCTTAGCAGGAGAGCTCAAAAGAAGTGAAAGAAGACAAGGAATAAAAAGGGCAGATGGGGGAAGTTAGAGCAAAGAGAACAGAGGAACACAATGCTGAAAAAAAAGCAACTTCCACAAATGCTAGTGGGTAAAAAGAAGGGAATCATCTCAGAGATGAGAATAGCCTTGGGCAATCTAGGGCTGGGAAACAGATTGTTAGGGCTTTCTCTTGGCCTGTGGAGAGAATTGTTTGTTCCCAAGTAAGCATTAAAATATGACTATGGGTTAAGGAGATACCTCTAGTTCAGTTTAAAAAAAAAAAAAAAAAGCTGGTCCACCACCACCTACAATTAACAAAGGTTACAGCCAAATATAAGTTTTGATTTCTTCAGCATCTTCCAAACGGGCAAAAGGAAACACCCTGTGAACTGCCTATAGCCTTCTACTCATTTCTTCTCTAGATCTTCCTTCTCACTCACCCAGCAACCTGTTTTATGAAAGTGATTTACAATTAATTACATTCCTAGAATTCTGCAGATTAGTAAATATGCTAACTTTTAAAATGTTTTCAGCTTCTGCCACTGTTACGGTGTCTCTCACATACATAAAAACAAAACAGAAAAGGAAAAAAGATTGTCTCCTAATAAATAAAAGTAAGCTGATGATAAATTATCTACCTGCTACTTTTCATCTTCTACAGTAGGATTCTTTGTGGTAGCAATGGAGGGGGACCTCACTGGTTTCCTCGCGAGAAATATCATTAGATTTTCAGAGGTTAACATTTAAGAGGCTTAAAAGCCTTTATTTCTTTAAGAGTTACACTCCTCTAATACCTATTGTGATCATCTATTTCCTGCCTTAAGAAATGTAGTAGCAGGGCTAAGAATTTAGCTCAGCAGCATAAGTGCCTGCCTGGCAAGCATGAGGTCATGAGTTTGATCCCTGGTATGAATGAATGAATGAATGAATGAATGAATGAATGAATGAATGAATGAAAGAAAGAGAAAGAAAAGAAAGGAAGGAAAGGAAGGAAAGAAAAAGAAAGAAAGAAAGAAAGAAAGAAAGAAAGAAAGAAAGAAAGAAAGAAAGAAATGTAGTCACAAAGAGTTACTAAACCCTGAGATAGTGAAACAAAACCAGATATTCAAGGAGAAGAACCTACAAACCCATTTGGAAAGTATCTTGCCAGCCCAAATTGTCCCTAGGGTGAGCATGTTAAACTCTCTCTGCAAAAAGTTTGTATTAATGGCTCATAGTGCTTCCAGTCAGGGACCTTACAGCTATGCTTGCTATCTTCTAAAGACTCATACCCTGGCGAGATGAAGGATGTCTGATGACAGTGTGTCCAGATACTTCTTGAAGATGCAGGCAAGTCTCAGATGTTGTTTTTGTTTTCCGAACTGGGATATAAACAAGCTAGAAGCCCAATAACATTAATCCAAGACAAAATGCAACCAGTGTCTTACCTAATGGCCCTTCTCCTGCTGACTCCAACACCTGAGCAGCTTCCTGAGATACAACAGTAATGGCTCCAACCACTGGTTCATGATTGACATCACCATTGGGAGTGCCATCAGGGATTATAACTAAGCCATGTTTCTGTGTGGAAGGGAAAAAAAAGAAGATGACGGCCCATATGGAATCAGGAAGCTCTGTGAAGTATAACTCTGCAACAATGTGTTTGCCACACGTAAAACCTAATTAGAAATAATTATGTAGAAAATACCTCTGTGAAGGAAATAACTTATTGTACCATATCAAAATTGTATTCAAGATAAGAAAGATGGCAGGGTGGAAGAGAGGAAGTATCTGAGCTCCAGGCTCTGCTAACATACCTCTCCTGTCTTCACTGTCTCCTGCAGATCAGCCAGTTCCTCTCTGAGCATATCTCGCTCATTCCTAAGGCAGGCAATGTATTCTTTCTGTTTCTCTAGGGCCTAGTTTTAGGCAGGGTAGCAAGGGAAAGAATGGCACAGAAAAAAAGAGCAAGTGAAAGGTAACTAATTCAAATAAGCAAAGATAAAAGCATAAAAAGCAAGGAAGCAGTTAAAAGTTTAGAAGCAAACAATCGGGGAAGAAAACACAGTATTTGTATACAGATTATACATCTCCAGATGAGGGTTTTAGTAGACACTGGTTCTCATGCATGCATTTGGCAATACATGCTTATCACATCAACCAGGAAGACAAATCTTTCTTTTCCAGTCAATGAAGAAAACGGAAAAGGAAAATAAAGACAACAACAGAGTTCTTTACTGAACTCCTAAGTATATTTTCATTTGGAGAACAGAAAAATTGATTTCAAGTTTAACTAAAATAGTTTATTCAAAAATGTACTTAACATTTTTAAATAAAAAATGACTCTGGGAAAATGTCTACTATACATGTTATTTTAATATTGGTTGTATGGCTATTCTCCAAGTATTGTGGCAAAATATTTAATACCACTTAATCCAAAGATAGCTAATCTCTAAGAGGATTCAACTAAGACTCATTTGGTTTTCTGAAATACTTTCAAAATGTGAAAAACAAAAATATAACACTCAACAAAATAGATCCCATCTACGGTAGATTACAGATTTCAGAATCAAGTTCTTTGGATCCCAGCACATGCTTAACTTATCTATGCCTCAATTTCTTCATAGCAAAAAAAGAATAACAGAAGCAGCCATCTCATAAATGGAGGCTGAAAAGAGAACTCAGCACAGTGCACTGCCTGGAGTGTTTATGATCACAGGAGACACCTCAGGGAGCCGTGTGTTTGTACTGGCAATTCCTCCTCATATCCTAAATGTCCTAAGGTCATAGCTTAGAAAGCAATGCAGAAGTAGGGGTCTATTTGGTCATCAGTGACACATTAAGTCTACTTAACTATATAATAAAATAATCCAGATTTTAAAAGGCATTACCAAGTCAAATATTCCAAGTAGAAACTTGACAGTTGGGCTGTTTCAAAAAAGCCTACTGCTACAATTTTTCTTTTATTAGTGTTTTCTACCAGCATTCCTATTAGCTGGAGAAGTTAAATTACAACAGGTAACTCTGCTTGGTTTACTATGAGAAGTAGGTCAACTATTTACTTATCGATGGCTGAATAGTTGGGAAAATTTTTAAAATCATTCTAATCCTTTTTGACAGCCCTGTTATTGAACTACTTGTCCCATCCTCATTTTGCTGATCATAAAATGAAGGTTCAGAGAGATTTTTTTTTTTTCACATAATCTCAGGCCAGAAAATAGTTCTGGAATTATTCTTAGTTCCAAACCCCTTGCATGTAGTTTTTTTATATCACAGTCCCATAAGGCTGTATTATGTTCTTTATCCAAACTACAATGTCACACTTTCTACAATTTGTATTCAAACTATAGGAGTCTGAAGTCTGCCTGCTGAAGTGATACTTTAAGTTTCTAGCAACATACAGCATTTAAGATATCAAGTTAGTATTAACACTCCCACTATATTAACAACAAAGGAAACATGAGAATGAAGCACAATGTTTTCCTGTTGATAGCCACTTTAATTTCTGCTGGTTTAGGTATTTTTGTTTATTAGTATCTGTGTGCATAGTTATATAAAGCATCTCCACAGGTAACTGAGCAAAATAACCACAACATGCTCTATATAAACAATATCATGGGATATAAAAGACCCCTTAGGAAAAGTCCAATTTGAAACTAGAAGTTCTAGCAAATACTAGTGCAAGACCTTTGCTCCCGCTTTCCATGTCTGGGTTTTATTTTTACATTTAGACTTTTTAATTTCATTTCCCCTAATTATACAGGAAAATAAAATATACCCTATATAGTTGTCCATTTCACCACAAAGTTTGAAAACTACTGAAATAACTTATAATTGGATCAAATGTATTCACACTGGATATGAAATCGTCTGTATTACCTGACCATATAATCACCACCCTTGTGTTTGCATGCAACAATAGTTCTTAGATTTTTCTTTTTTAAAGTGAAAAGTATATATTTATGGAGCTCTAAACTACTTTTTATTCTTGACCAAACCTCAAACCAAATGGGTCTGTAAGAGCTGACTGAACTTTTGGGCAACAGGTTCAATCACTAAGTAATTGCATGGGGAACAAACATAATTGGAATGGGAATGAATTTGTACTGGCTATCCAGACATATCCAAGTAATGATAAACACATTTTCACAGCAGCATTATTCACAACAGTCAAAAGGCAGAAACACCGTAAGTGCCCATCAACAGAGACACATGGTATACAGGCACAGTGGATATTATTCAGTCTTGAAAAGTAAGGATATTCTGATACATGCTGCAACAGTCACAAACCTGAAGGGTAATGTGCTAAGTACAATAAGACAGTCACAAATATAAAACTGAACAATATATCATTCTACTCATGAGATACTGAGTAATCAAACTCATACAGACAGAAATGTGACAGCTAGGGGAAGGTAGAGGGGCAGTTGTTTACAAGGAGTACAGAGTATTAGCCTGGAGAGATGAAAATGTTCTGGAGATGGACGGTGGTGATACCAGCAAGCAATGTGAACGTACTTAATGCCACTGAACTGCATTTTAGCACAATTTTTCAAATTAAAAATAATCAAGGGAAAATGAACTGGTGTTACACATCTTGGATAAATCTTGAGGGACATAAGCTATGTGGAAAAAGCTAAGTCCAGAACATTCTGTATGATGTGATCTATATAACATTCTGAAAATGGCAAAATTATAGAAACAGAGAACAAACTAGTTCCCAGGGCTGGGGGAGGGGAAAGTGCAGTAGATATGGCTATAAAAGAGGTGATGGAAAGTTTTCTATCTTGACTGTATTAGGAAAATATCCTGGTTGTGATATTGTACTACAGTTTTGAAATGTTACATTTGGGATTAAAAAGGGTATGATTTCTCTGCATTTCATATATGTATCTATATGTAGATGAATCTAAAATTTTCTCCAAAAAATTTTTAATTTTAAAAAGTCAAAGCTTTGAACACATTATGGTATAGTCTCAGAATGAAGGGCTCTATTCATTCAAAAATGACAAGACAATTTAAGAGCTGAGTAATTTGTCTTAATCATCAGCATGTCTTTTTAGTAGCAAAAATAAAATTGTTGTTTTGAAGAACTATTTCATTAAACTGAGAGTTGAAGGTTTTACTACAGCAACTCTTAAATCAGTTTAAAATATTAAGACAACTATATGAATTAGACACCTCGGATCTGCAAATCTGTGCTAAAGAAAATTGTGTAAGTCCTAAAAGAAGCCCATTCTAGATAATGACTAGATTTTAACTACATAAACTGCCTACTTTGTGCAACATATTTCTCATACCTCATTTTAAACTTCACAACTAAAACTTTAAACAAAATTAGCAGTTCACAATTACAATTTCAAAACAGTGTTGTTCATTTATCCCCCAGAAAGCTTTGCTAGGTAGGGGTAGAGTTTTAGAAACTCAGTAACTTAAATAATGTAAAAGTAGTGTTAGTTCTTTAAATTTTTGGTCTGCAGACTCAAAAATTATATAGTTTTCCTGTGTTTATTAAGGACAAGATATGGTAGTTAAAGTAATAAAAAGAAATGGATACTGCTGACCATTGGGTGGGCTTTAGAGCATTCCTAACAGTGGGAGTTACAATCTACAAGATTTACTTTTGGGCATATCTCTCAGTGGTACTCTTGGTGATCTTTGCCAACTTTTTTCTACTCCACCTAACCTCAAGTAAAACAAGAGTTTTATTTGTTCTTTTTCCTTGCTCCATCACAACCCTTCCTGATAAGGTAAGCCTTTGGCAGATACACACAGTATGAATGGTTTCTGAGCTCCAGAGATGGGATTGGCAATCAGAGGTCACATGAGATAAGGAATTTTTTCAGCCTCCAGTATACTTGGACTCTATCTGCAGGGCTAAGCCCAAAAACAGCAAAGAGGAATATTCCCTTATCTGGGCCCCTGCTTTAGGGAGTTTTGGGTTTATAATTAGAGTTAGCGTCACAGTTTGGCAACTCAGCCAAGTCTTACATTCCTATCCACTTCTATAATTAAACTAGTTTTACTCTCTATTTTGTTCGCCAAGGATTTATAGGATGCTAATAATTTTCCTCCATCCCCACTCCCTATCTTCTTGGTTCTTATCCAAATTCTTGTAATATAAGAATACCAAACTACACACAAGAGCTTGAATTAAATGCTTGTGCTTGCTTTTGGATAGGAATCCTACAACCATAAAGAACAACTTCCTTTAAAAGTTCCTTTTTTTTTCCTTTAAAAGTTCTTACTTCTAGGTTTTACAAGCTGAATTTCCTGGAAAGAAATCTTCTTTCCAAGCATAGTATATCAGGTTTTCCCATGGAAGTCCCCATCTTTTACTTATTCATATTTCACACTGTATAAATGCACAAGAGGATTCAAAAGCAGATTCTTAAAAATCTCTAAGGTAAATTCTATTGGTCTATTCCTTGTAGATGAGTCTGTAATGAAAACCCAATTTCAGCTCATACCCCAATTTTTTTATCTTTCCAAAGAAGTGTCTCCTGGAGGTCAAACACCTCTTTTGTCATGGTGTCTATTTTCTGCTGCATGCGCTGATTTTCCTGCAGAGAAAAAGGTAAGAAAAGCAACAAAAGAACAGAAATAAAAAAAGGAGGAAGTTAAAAGAAGGAAAAAAGAATAAAAATTAGAAACCTAAAAAAAAAGGAGTGAAAGTCTGTGATGAACAGAAAAAAGAGAGTGGTTTGCTAAAAAGAAAGATTACATTGATCCTCGGCAACATAATCTTTCTGGCTTGCCCCCATAAAAACAATCAAGGGAGGCCCTAGGGGTGTCCCTCAGTGGTAGAGCATGTGCTTATTATACGCAAACCCTGGGTTCTATTCCCAGCACTGCAGGAAAAAAAAGGCAAAAGCAAGCAATGGGACTGGGAATAAATAGCTTCCAGCCACAGCTATGTGGCAGCAAGCCAGACAGGATTTCAGTATACATACAGCTCCATATGTATACGCTTCCTTTTATAGGGCCCTTTGTTTATTTATTCATTCACTTATTTATTTTGGTTTGCAAACATGCAACAATGTATATTTCCAGAGGAGTCTATAATGGCAGAATCTATAATACCAAGAACATTCTAAATTACCAAGGAAAAACTTCTTGTTAGAAACACTGGAGTTTAACATTTAGTGATTCTCAAAGAACTCTTCTGACTAGGCAAAGAAGGTTATTGTACAGCCTCGTAACAGCTTTTTCCCTGTGGACTACTGAAAAATTGTCATTGCATACTTTTCCCATTCATACATTACCTGTTTTGCCATGCAATTTTCAATTCTAAACCAAAAAGTATTATTTGTCATACTAACGTATTTCACGTCTATGTAATCCTGGCCACTAATATCTAAAAGATCTCCATTGTAAACATAAAAAACACTGAAAACTAAAGTTTTTAAAGTTTGCGTACCATTACTCTGGGATTTTTAAAGGAGCCACAGGGATAAAGAATAGAAACCAAGGAATATCATCCTCTTAAATGTAATATGCAGACAACTGGAACAGTTAACCCTCATTTAAGCTACTGAATTTGAGAAGCAGTTCCAAAAGTAGTTTTACTACTATCTGAAATCTTGAAAGGGAGAAAGCATTCATCTTAATTAGGAGAAGAAATAAGAAGTGGTTGGAATACTGACACAAAAGACCAAAAGGACAAAAAAGAAAAGGATTTCACATTATTTTTTAAGTGGCAGTGGGATATAGAATTTAGATATGTTTCCTACCAGACAGGAAAAAATGAGGACAATGAACTCACATATAATCTAACAGACTGTGATCTATATCTACATTTACATCTATAAATTCTTGCTGTATGTTTTTTTCTTAAAAGTCATAAAAACCATACCAATTCACAAATAAAAAAATCATTTTCCCTCTATTAAGTGGTTTTGGTAGGTCATTTACAATGAAAAAAATTAAGTACTGCAGGTATAAAAAAGAAGAGGAAAAGGAAAAAGAGCCCAGAGTGAGTTGCCAGGAATGTGGACAAGTTTGGCGAGCTGTGTCCCTTCGGTCATTAAGAGCTGGCCTTCCCAGTATCACTAACATGTCATGAACACTAAATTAATTCATGTTAGAAGTCCTTGATAACCACACCTAGTTAGTGGGCAGGATCCTCTTTAACGCCAGGAGGAAAAAACACACTTAAAATCCAAGATACATGTAGGCCCACAAAAATGATAAATACTTTTCAAAAGGTCAGACAGGAGGCTAAGGCAGGAGAGGACTACCTTGAGTGTGAGGGCAGCCTGGGCTATACAGTGAGTAGTAGATCAGCTTGAGTTATACAGCCATACTTTGTCCCCCAAAAAACAAACCAAAAAGCTATAGGTGGACTAACTCCATCCCACTTAGGATATTACCAACAATGTAGCAAAAACCTAAACCTCTACACTATCCAACCTTCACCTTTTGTATATAAGGTACAGTTCTTGACAATTTTTTTCTTTTTCATTTAGCTACCTTAGAAAGATACCTGACTGAGGAAAATTTAACATGTTATAGCTCAAGAATCACATCCCCAAAAGCAGTATTCACTGTGTTTCAAAGAATAATGGTACTACATGATTTTTCCTGTTGTCCATTTCTCCAGTATCTCTAGGATAAAGAAGTACTTAGGAATAAAAGATATTTAACCAAAGCTTCTGCTATTAAAGGGGAAATATTTATAGGCCTGCCTTTACAGTTCATGTTTGAAAACTTTTAAGAGACAGCAACAGAAGTAATTCTTTGTAGCACTTTAACTTTCTTCTCCTCACAACACATAAACAGCTTCATCCTATGTAACTCATTTTTTTCAAATTAAGTATTTCCATAGTTCACATGCATACCTCAATAAGTTCATCTCTCTGTCGAAGGCCTTCTTTAAGTTCATCCATCTTATGCTGTAGCACACTACACATATGCTTCTGCCTTTCCAACTCCTGTTATAAAAAACAGAAAATGGCACATAACAAATCTGAATACATGCAATACAACAAAGAAGCCAAGTATGACATCCAGAAATGCCCCTGAACTGCTAACTTACAATAACCAAGAACAACTGAATATTACACTATAAAATGTTCATCTTATATGGGATGAAAGGAAATGAGAGCAAACTATGCATGCTCTTAATAAAAACTATTTGAAGTATAAAGGGAAACTACTATGCTAAAAATGATGCAAAAATGTAAAAGTTTAATAAGGGGAAGTGTTAATAAATCAAACTATGTAAAAATTAAAACTCTTGAATGGTAAAGACACCACCAAAGTAAAAAGATAATGACAAACTACCAAAAATATAGTAAACAGTTACTATTTCTTCATATCCAAAAATCTCTAAAAATTTTTTTAAAATCAGCTACATAGAAAATGACTGAAGAAACAGGTAGTTTACAGAAAAATACATAAAACACTTCTGAATATAAAAAGATGCTCATATGAGGAAAAATGCAAAGTAAAACCATATTTCTAACTAAAATACTAGTAAAACTCCAAAATGTTTACACAGGAGAATCCAGTAGTATTACCACATACTTTTCAACCCAGAATCCCACTCTTATGACACTTTTTTTTGGTAAAGGTAAATTTGCAAAAAATATAGTCTTAATGCAATACAGTATATTGTTCTGGATTACTTAAAACACTGCAAATAACCTGAATGTCCATGAATAAAGAAGCTAGTGGAGTAAACTGTCCACACAATAAGCTAACTATGCATGGTGAAAAAGAATTAGGATGATTCTTCTATACTATCAGAAAGTGATAAAATCAAGGTACAGAATAGCATGTATAGTGCTCCACTATTTTCTAGGAAAGGAGTAATACAAATATATATATTTAATTCATATGTACAGTATTTTGAATGATGTATGTATCCATGCATGGCATGTGTGTCACTGCGGGCTGTTCATTATCATTGAAAGCTATAAAAGATTGGCCATCCCTGAATGTACCTATCCTTTTTGACTTAAAATTATTCATATATTTTCTTGGATTTAAAAAAATGAAAAGGCAAACCATTAAATTTTAAAATTCCATAAATGGGGGCAGAAAAGAACGAATGAATAAACAAAATGTAGTATGTATATAGCACAATATTATTCAACCTTAAAAATAAAGGAGTTCTTGTCACATGCTGCCAACACAGATAGCCTTGAATATATTATGCTAAATAAAATAAGTCAGTATAAAAAGACAAATGTTGTATATTTTAATAAGAAGCACTTAGAATAGTCAAATTCATAGATACCGAAAAATAGAAATGTAGTTATCAAGAACAATGAGAAATAGGGCATTGTTTAATGGGTACAGAGTTTTGGTCTTGCTAGATCAAACAGTTTGGGAGATCTGATGCACAACAATGAACACACTTAACACTAGTAAACTGTACCCCTTAAAACTGTTAAAATGATAAATTTTATTTTGTGTTTTTTATAATAAAAACTTAACATGTAAAAAGCAGTTCCTACATATTGAAGATTAAAATGCAGTGAAATAAACTGTATGTCTGGCTACCAAGTGTAAGAAAGCAAACTATTTCAAGTAACTTTTAAAAACAATACTTTGGCCATACATAGCCTAGTGGCAAAAATAAAAGCCAAACCAAACCAAACACTTGTAACTATTTTCAGTAATTATACTGGTGTTGATGTTGGTACTGCTATTTTGGGTCATGTGAAATAAAAGAATAAGAATATAACATAACTACTGTAACCCCAATGACTGTGAGAACTACAAACTATAAAGTGAGAAAAAGGACACAGATGTACAAAAATTAAATCCACAAAGTCCTAAATATAAACTGAAACTTAAAGACAAACCCATTATATTGTAACTGAAAACAAAAAGAAATAATTAAACAAAAGAAATAATTTGTTATAATTGTCCAAATTAAAGGAAAATAAACATAAAACCAGTTGTCATCTATTTTCAAGACACTAAAGGAGGTCATAAGGTTTCCCATAAGAAAAAAATTTTTTTTCTTTTTCAGGTTGGACGGGTAATGTGCCAATGTCGTAACAAGGATTGAGGGAGGCATATCTTATGCATGCAGCATGAACACCCAATTATCATGCTCATGAACTGAAGGATCAGAAAATTAATTTTTGAAAATTTAATATCATATGGTGTTCTCCCAATTTTCTTGGACCGTTCAGTTTTGACTGATACATCATTTCCAAGTGAGTTACAAACATGGAAGGACTAAGGATTAAATCTAGGGAAGGTAAGATACATCTTTTTTAAAATTTTATTTTGAGATACGGTCTTGTTAAGTCACTCACAATGGCCTCAAACCTCCTGCTTCAGCCTCCCAAGTAGCTGGGACTATAGGCATGTCTTACCTGTGCCTGGCTAACCCCCATCAGTTTTTAAATGGCAAGTTTTTATTTCCGACCCAAGAAAATAGTATAAGAAAAAGCAATTACCTTGGATTTTTCTTCATTTTCTCTATAAAATTCTGCCATCTGTTCCTCCTGTTCTTCAATTACATCCTTGAGGGTATCTACCTGGTATATCAAATTGTTCTTCTCATTGTCTAATTGTGCATTAGAAACCATAGCTTTCTTGTATTTCTCTTCCACTTCAGACAAAGACTCCTAAATAAAAAAGTAATCAGCTTGAGATCTAAAATAAATACATTTTATGCATGCAATGAAACAGAAATTAATAGTACTAGCACAAACACATGAAGAAGCACTTTTGCAAAACAAGCAGTTTGGGAACTCCTTGTTTAGTAACATGCACATAAAACAGGCAGACAATAATAAGCCAAAAATGCCATTCTAGAAATTTATGCCCTCTCTGCTCTTCAGAAAATGAAGCAGGAATGCAGCCTCTGAAAGTTGAAAAGGTCTGCAAAAAATATACATGTGTAAGCATCAGAAAATGTAGAATTATTAAGTATTACTCTTGTGGTTCTTAACTAAGTGCCTGGTATTCAGAATGCAGTGATAAATAGAAGACAGCCTCCCTTTACACACATATAGTTTATAAACATTTCAATTCCACCACTTGCTGGACTTGTTTGCAGTACCTTTCCATTAAGCATAATAATGCTAATGTATATGTATAAATATTTTTTCAAGCAATTATTCAAATTTTAGTCATTTTAAATAAGAAATACAAAAATTTATATTTTTTTAAAGCTACCACACAATGCCTGAAATGCTATACAGTTCAATGTTTTCTACCTAAAACAGGTTATGAGTTTTTTAAAATAACTGTATCTACGTCCTAGTCACTTTTTTAGAATTTGTGTTTGAGGTAAAAAGAAAATTATTTCATATGAAAAAAGAAATTGATTCTGGAAATAAATTTTTAAAACACCAGTGTAATTTTAACAAGTCAAGATCAGTAAAACAGATCTAAGACTCTATAACCCTTATTATAATCAGTTCATTTTTGACAATGATGTCCATACAATTCAATGAGAGAACAATAAATGATGTTAGGACAACTGGATACTCACAATGAATCACAATTCTAAATGTAAGAGCTAAAACTATAAAACTCTCCAAAGAAAATACAGAAGCAAAATTTTCATGGCGTTTCTTAGGCTAGCCACCCCACATTAGGGAGGCTGATACTGACGCAGGAGAATCGCAACACATTCCAGGCCAACACAGACTACATAGTGAACTCGAGACCAGCCTGCACTACAAAGCAAGACCCTGTCTCAAAAAAAAAAGTTTCTTACAATACAAAACCAAAAGCACTATTGACAAAAAAGAAAAAAAAAGAAAACAGGCTTCAAGAAAATTTACAACATTTCTTTAAAGACTTTTTAAAGGGAATTTAGCTCAGCAGTGTAAGTGCCTGCCTGGCAAGCACAAGGTCATGAGTTCAATCCCTGGTACCAAAAAAAGTAAAGATTTTTAAAAATATGATAGTCCAAATGCTGCAAATGATATCATCAAGAAAATGGAAAAAAGGCAATGTAAATCTTGCATCTGATAAGTGACTTATCCACAACATATAAAAGGAGTCTTACAACTCAACAATAAAAGCCACATACCTCAACTTTAAAAACAGCAAGGACTGAAATAGTTATTTCTCCAAAAAGGCGGCACAAAAACCAATAAGCACATGAAAATATGCTCAATATTATTAATTATTAGGGAAATGCATATCAAAATCATACAATGAGATGTCCTTTCACATTCACTAGGATAGCTATAATCTACAATAAAAAAAGAAAGGGGCAACAGTAGAAGGCAGATTTAGCACTGAACGAGGCCTTGGATTTAATCCACTCCCCAAAAAGAAAAAGATATAAGGTAACAAGTGTTAGGATATGCGAAAACTGGATCCCTCATGAATTCCTGGTGGAAATGTTAAATGAACAGCAACTGTGGAAAATGCTTCAGCAGTTCATCAAAATGTTAAGATAGAGTCACTGTATGATCTAGAAATTTTATTCTTAGTTATTCACCCAAGAAAAACAAATAGATGACTATATAAAATACTATATACAATGTTCACAGCATTACTCATCACAGCAAAGCAATAGAAACAATTCAAATATATTATCAATTGACAGCCTGGTAAACAAAATCTAGTAAATGCATACAATGGAATATTATCCAACCACTTCAAAATATAATACATATTATGACATGGATAAATCATCAAAAATTTATGCTAAATGAAAAACCAATCAAAGAAGACCACATATTGTATGATTTCATTTATATGAAATGTCCAGAATAGGCAAATCTAGAGAGGGAAAGTTAATGGATGCCCAGGCTACTGAGGGAATGGGACAGAAAAAATGAAAAACGATTCTTAATGAGTTCCAGGTTTCTTTTTGGCATGATGAAGATATTCTAAAATTGGTTTTTGGTAGTGGCTGCACAACTCTGTGACTATGCTAAAGACTTCTGACTATGCACTTAGTGTTCAAATTTTTATGATGTGTGAAGTATAACGCAGTAGATACAAACACATACTTTTAGTAAAGATTTACAAACCAAAATTGAGTAGGTAGGCAAGATTTAAACAAGTATTGGGAACATTTAAATAACATAAAGGATATAAGCAAAGTCAATACAATGACCCCAAATCACAGTATCTGAGAGACTAATAGCAGAATAGGAAGAGTTTCACTGGAACAAATACTAAGTAACACAGATAAAGCAAAATTCTTCCTCGACCATGCTCCTTCCAGAAAAACAGCGCAATCAGTTTAGTGGAGTAACTTTCTATCACCTATATATCTGAATCTGTCACTGTTTAGCACTTAAGTGACCCCCACAGGCTCATTGTTGAAAGCTTCATCCCAATGCAGCTATGCTCAAAGCTGGAAACTTTGGGAGGAGGGGGTTAAGTCACAAATGTTCTAAATGAATGCATTAATCCACATATGGATTCACATGTTAATAGAGTACTGTAAAATGACAGAAATTGTAGGAGTATGGCATAGTTAGACAAGGTAGGTCACTGGAGTACCCCCTTGAAGGTTGTATTTGGTCCCTAGCCCCTTCTCCCATCCCTCCCTCCCTGTTTCTCTCAGCTTCCCAGCTGCAAGGAGATACTCTCTATGAAGATGCTCTGTGCCACCCCAAGCCCAGATGAAGCAAAGTGACTTTTGGCTGCAACCTCTGAAACAGTGAGGCAAAAACAAACATTTCCTCCTTCAAGTTGGCTTTTTCAGGTCTTTCCTCAGTGAAAAAAAACCCGATACCCCTGCCTCCATTTATATTCTTAAACAACTGAATTCTTTTTACTTCTCAAGATGTGTTTACTTCGCAACTTCCCATGATAAATGTAATCATTATAGTTAAATTTTTTTAATTTTTAAAAATCATACACTATACATTTTGTTCTGTATTTTGAATGTCTTAGAAAGCTTCCAGTCACTAGAAATATATTTATTATGCATTTTTTATTTTATACAAAAATTTTGTGCTTCTAATTTTATACTAAATTTTTTTTTTTTAATTGGTACCGGGGATCAAACTCATGACCGCATGCTTGCAAGGCAGGCACTTATGCCACTGAGCTATATCTCCAGCCCTAAAATTTTTTTAAAGTATTAATTTTAGTGATTTTAAGATGGCTTAGTTCTTCAATTTATAAATGGAGGATCTTTTAGATTACTTACATTTTTCAGTATTTTACTATATTTTCTGAAAAACAGTACACACTGTGCTGTATACATGCTGTAATAAAAAAAAGGATGGAGGAAAAAGCTCGATAAAGTACCCCAAAAGGCAAACATAATAATCAAGAATACCTCCAAATATTTTTTTTCTAATACCATTACATATGAAATTTTAGTATGATATTTATTTGATATACTGAATTTGTCCCCTTGATCCAAGATATTTCCATAAGCTATGCCATTAAAACATTAAAAGGGTAAATGAATCGTGAAGGCTGGAGAAGTAAGACTAAAAGAGAGCTAGATGTCAGGATACACACCTATAATCAGTTATATGGGAGGTTGAGGTAGGGAAAATTATAAGTTTAAGACGAGCCCAAGAAATTTATTGAGATCCTGTCTCGGAAAGAGGAAGAGGGAAGCAGAGAGGAGGAATGGAAAGAGAAAAAGGTCTGGGGATATAATTCAGTGGTGGAGTAGCCTGTATTCACACCCCAGTACACACACACACACACACACACACACAATGACAACATCAACTAATTCTGTAGGTCTCTTGATGTTTACTGGCAATTTCTCCTGGGGCTGTACCAGCTGCATCTGGGCCTCCTGCATGGCACTCCCAATAGGTCTTCCTGCCCATTTTGGTCCTGGGTTATAACTTGAGTTCCTTATGGACACAGTACCCTCATAAAGGTTTTGGCTGATATGAGTCACTTCAAATCATGTCAGGTAGAATGACAAAAGTCTTCCTTATGAGGTTCACGCTTTGTCATTTAGTTATATTCTAAGTTATCTTTCTCATTGCCTTGCTTTCACTTTTTTAGAAAATCGGTTAGTATTTTGACTTCAAATCAGTATGCAATATTCAAAGAAACTTTGATTTCTTCATAATACTAGCCTTGAATGTCCTAACAATATATGGGGAAAAGAAGCTCATAAGAACCAAATGGCACAACCAAAACGTCTACCTCACACAATAGTACTGAAAACTGGTAGTTATTCTTATTTGAAAAGATAAAGCCCATTTAAAACTTCCTCCAAATTTTTTTTACAACACTTAAAATCCTTTTTGATACAGGATCAAAAATTTAAAGGGAAAGAAAACACAGGCCTCCTGTTTACAGGTTTCTTCCACCCGAGTACATATTCATATAGCATTTATAGCCACTTCTTTCTCCCACTTTTAGTTTGGACTGAGTTTGGTAACAGAATTAGGTAGTACATTTTCATTTATCTGGGAAGAATTTTAAGGTCCAGTTCTCAATAAAGTTACTGCTAGAACATTACTAAGTGTTTACCAAATCTCATTTTGTATGGCTAAAACACAAGAGACATGCAAGTATTATATAAGTCTTTAAAAACTATAAAGTTTGATAGGGTATCTTCAGCTGAGTATTCCAGAAATGTTACAAAACATTTAAACATAAGCAGTGATTAAAAGTTCACCTTTCCTATGCTTTGCCAGTTAAGCACATGCTTGAAAGACAAACACTGTTAGTAAAGCTATGTGCAGTGGGTTAAAAGAACTTGTGAAAACACCATTACCAACATTTCTGCGAAAAGAACATGCTTAGGCTGCAAAATGGGCCCTGATACCTTTAGTTCTTTAAGTCCCTGCATGTATCTCCCTTCTACATCCTGTATCTGGTCCTTAAGGTCATAGATATCCTGTAGGACATAGGAATGAACCATTTCATAAAACCATGCACAAACATATCTTAAGTCTAAAATGAGTTAGATGAAAATACAACTTACTTTTGTATATTCTAGACTAAAAATAAGACAATCAAAGTACAAAACCATAACTCTACCTCCCCAAACCCCTGAAAGGGGCACACAGGTCAGATGAGGTCAGTTGGAGAAAGAGCTGGAGTAATCAACACAGTGTTAAATATTTTCTTGGCATTAATGCTGTTAAGAACAGCATAGCAAATGGTGGCAAGGTTATATATATAAAAATGCCATTTTTGACATAACTTTTAAAATTTTGTAAGTCACAAATAATTTTTGGCACAATATATCACTTCTGGCAAAATACATACTAAATTACTTAAAAGAAAATGTACTGATTAATGCGTAAGCTTCCAAAAATATAATTATCATATATGAACAAAATTGCCTTTCAATGAATTGGTTACTGACAACAATTCTACTAACAAAAAACTGTGGTGGGGAGGGTGTTAAATATAAAGTTTGAATACAAAGTCAAATTAGATATTCTATCCTGAGGACAAAATTAGAAAATGAGAAAAACACTTGCTCCATAATTCTTACAAGTGAAATAGCTTAAAGTTTAAATGGAAAATATTGTTTCCCTTGTGTCTGACCTTGTTATGTAAGGTCTATTCTTGGATACTCAATTTAGGTGAAATATAACTGCCACAAGGCCCTGAATACCATTCTACAGTTACAGATAACATCAATCACACCCAGTTTTGGTACTATGCTTTCCTGCTCCCTTCATTCCCTCCCTGGTAGATCTGTCTTTTACTCAGTTTCATGCAAGAGGCATTTACTGAGGACTTAGGAAGAGCCAGGTGTTCGGATACAAAAATCTCAGCTCCTTCAAAGAGATCATTCTCTCAAGGAAGAAAAATAAACAGCAAATACTATGACAAGAGCAAGCTAAGTCCGAGCCTGTAAGTCCCTGGCCTTGTGTCCTTTTTAGTATCTAAATACAAGAATTTGGTTTAACAGCACACCCAGCACTTACTTTTGGTAAATTCCTACTAAGACCTAAATAAATACTGACATCTTCAAAGTATCAACATGCTGGCCTGGATCAGTTTTCCTTGCTACTGTTGCAAACCTCTGCACCCCACCCCTGCCACAACTTCCAGCTCTCTTTCTCAAAGCTTATTTCACACATACACACACACACACAACCTATTCCTACCCCTAGCTATCACCTTATTCGATCACTACCTGTCTCTGCCTCCCTCTCCACAGTGCCAGCAGTAGGACCGCCACTCTAGGTAAGTCCATCCACCTGAGCCCTGGCCTTTCAGCCCTCAGGCTGTTTTCTCCATCAATTATTTTCACCTCTTCTCTCTCCATCTTTTTCCAATCTATGAAAACAATAAACTATCTCACCATTAAAATCTTGTCTTAATTTCTTAACCCCTTTTGTCTCTATCTCTCTTGCCTCTGTCTCTCCCATTTCCTGACCCACTCTCTGCTTCAATATATCCAATTCAGAGCAGGTCTCTTGCACTTTTTCCCTTCACATTTTTGATTGCTACCTCATCCTCACTGTTCCAACCACAGGATCACTGTTCTCCTGGGCTCCAATGCATATTCTGAACTGTGGCCAAAGTTACTTTCAAGAATTCAAATCAGATATATTGCTTCCTTACTGAACATAACACAGTTGTCAAAAATTTAATTCCTTTCAAGCTAACTAGAAGATCCTTTGTGATTTGGCCACCCACCATCTCTAGCATTCCCTCTTGCCCACCACTACTTCTGACTTCTTATCCTATCATTTGGCAACTCTATTGTACAGAAAAGGTTTTAGTTCTCTGAATGCATCTGAGAAAGTATACCCCCTTCAATTCCTTTGTTTAATGCTTATTCTCCCTTCAAACCTCATCTCAGAATCTGTCTTTTGCAAAAAACTTTTTGTTATCTCTTCTCCTAAACTGAATTTAGATGGTGCTTTCCTAGATTAACTTAACCTATTATTTGCTACTCCTAGAGTATCATATCAATTAGTTTTACTAGTTTATGTCAACTTGTCATCACTGTGAGATAGTGCCTTCTGTAAAGCCAGAATATTTTCCTGCTAAATTTCCAGATAGTCAATAAACTTTGAATAGAAGGAAGGAAGGAATGAAGGGATACAGTTTCTGTCATTATACTTTCCCATTTCTAGCAACAAGTCCTGGAAATAGACATTCAAGCATATTTTTAAGTTCTCATCTTCCAAACAAAAGGAATAATAAGGATGCAGACTCAACTAATGACCAAATAAGCTTTTCATTATCTTAAGTATTTCTGCTATACAAATAGAGCTGTATACATCTATTACTATGAAAAACTGAGATAACTACTTGATCAGTTAAATAATACTATAATGGCTCAGAAGACTAATAACTCCCAGGCTGGTTCTCTGTAAATCCACGTATTTTCCATTTAAAACACAGTCAATTAATTTTGAGAGAATTACTTTTGCATATATAATAAAGATTCTTTTTGGCATTAGCAAAATTCATTCCAATATCATTAAATTTCAAGAAAGAAAACAAAAAAATTAATCTCATTCCTTTTAGGCTCTAAAACAGCCAACTCAAATCTTTGAACTGTATATAGGCATCTTATTAAAAGAATTCATACTCCTTTCTAATAAGAAACTTTCTAAATGACAAAAGTTCCAGTACACTGTGAAGAAACCAAAAGGCAAAAAGCAAATCAAAATCTTCAGTTTACCCGCAATTCACTTAATGAGGTGTCTGGGTCTATTAAGCTGCTGGTGTCCCCACTTCCTCGTCTAGAGGAATTTCCACTCAGAGGAGTTGTTGCTGAGGCAGAATTTCGAGATGAAGGCTAGAAAAACAGAAACAGACACTGCTGAATCTTTGCTTCTTCATTTGCTGTGGACACTTAGAAATGGGGCAGGTTTGTGGAAGCAGATGTAGGCCTCAGAAGGAAATACAATGCAGCCAAGAGGTTACCAAGTACAACTGATGGGATAGTTAGATTGGTTTAGAGGAGGAATCATCAAGGACAGAAACTAAGCATACTAAGCACAATTTCATTAATTCAAAATCTTGTCAGAATCTAGAATTCAAAATAATCCTAAGGAAATATTTTTATGGGAGTTGTTTGTTTTTGAAGTTCATCTTTGCTTTATTTAAATAATGAGGTAAGCGCATCAGATCAATTTAAAGCAGTTTCATAAATGTATAACTAGAATGTAACTGTATAACTAGAACTGTATAATTCAGTGCTTCCCTATTTAGTTCCCAAAACTCTTTAGAATCTATTTTTTTCTAACTCTTTGTTCATAATTATGGAGATTTGCAGCCAAAACCAATTATATTGTATGTATCACCATAAATTCAGACTGTTCTTCCCAAAATCAGTTTAAACATAAAGATTGTGTTCCTGATTGATGAATGACACAGACACATGCTGTCCAATGACAGCCATTAGCCACATGTGTGTACTGAGCACTTGATATGTGATCAGTACAAACTGAGATTTAAGCATACAATGCCCAATTTGGAAGGATTTGTTTGGAAAAAAGATAAAAATATATCAATTTTTCATTTGGATTACTTATTAAAATAGTTTGGATAGTTGGGTTAAATACTACTTCTCTTTTTACTTATTAAATGTGGCTAATAAAAAATTTAAACTTACATATGCTGTTATTGTGCCTTGCATTATATTCCTATTTGACAAAGCTGCTCTTTCATGGGTAAAACATAATACTAATCCTGAAAAGTTAATCCTTTCTAAAAACACTTTTAGAATAAAATTACCAAGTTTATCACAAAAGCAACCTATAGAAGAGTATTTTTCTTCAAGAAGGAATTTATCTAATAAAAAAGAAAACACCCTCAGAGTTTATTACCATCAATCCTATAGATACTTTATTTCTAGTGTTTTAATTGCTTCTTAGGATCACTTTCCAGAGAAATAAAAATCAAAAGAGCTGCCAAAAAACTAAGAAGCGACATAAAATAAATGCAGTCTTTTCCCTTCCCAGGGCTTCACATGATTTAACTTCAGAGGAATTTTCAGGGGTCAAGGACAGGAAATAGATGAATTATAGTAAAATGAAGAATGAACAAGTCATAGAAAGTAACTTTAACTGACCTTGGGAATTTAATTCCCATAGGAATTTACATACTCACCCTTGTGTAATTTTCAGCATACTGTTTATCAGATTTTTCATCCAGCTAGGAAAAAACACAGATAAAAATCAGGAAAGATGTTTAATGTTTTTTTTTAAGGAGAAAAAAAAAAAGTTATCACACTTGAATTTCCCAAGTTCAGTGATGCCTGGAACCTAAAAGTAAACATACTAAAACTAGAAAAAAAGTTAAGCCACACAAGTTGTGTCAAGAACTTTAATTCTTATCCTAAAGAAGACATGCAGTAAGCAACTGTGTTTACTGAAAAGCTTATAATTTAGGGTTTTATTTTTCAAGATACTTAAAGAACACCAAAGAAAACTACATGTAAATAAGTTTTAGTACTACAAATGTCAATACAAAAAAAATAAATACATTAAAAGTAAAAGTCTGATAAAATCAAGTCAAAAGATTTAAATATTATTAGGACACACTATACATAAATAAAACTAGCAGCCAAAAAAGTTCACATTGGACTAAAACATGTTAAATATATCATTAATTTTTCTTCATATCACGGATTTGCTTTCTTTTTAAGTAATACACAAATAAAACAGAATATTTAAATAGCACAGAAGGGTATGAAAAATAGGCTTCTCACTATTATGCCATACTCTGACCACCAGTCACCATAGCAACCAAGGCCTAAATTTTAAAAATACCCTAACAGTAGTGTCATCCAATAAATTTTGTTATCTTGCTTTTCCTAATACCAAGTCTGAAAGTTTTGAAAAAGCATCTCATTTTTCTTTATGGCATTTATTACTTCCTCACACATAATATTTATTTGCTTATAGTCTGATCTATCTAATATAACCCCTATAACTGTGTTACCAAAAATAGTGCCTAGCATACAACACTCAGAATTTGTCAGATAAATGAATAAATGCATACTGCACTCATAGACTTACCTTATTTAATAGTTTCACAGTAACCTGTTACCTTGATAGGCTCTAACTGAATTAAGGTATTTTCTGCAGATAGGATTTAGGGTTCTTTCAGACAGTGTTTGACAAAAGGAACTCCCTTAAAGATCTAGTCCCAAAATCTAACTTTATGCTAAGGGAAAAAATTGAGGTGACAGATTTGGTTAAAAGTTGAACAATTACTAAGTATCAGAGTTGGATCCAAATGCCAATTTTATGAACTTCAGTGTTTGTTTACTTATATATACTATCCCAATTACCATTAGAAATGGAAGTCACATAGATTTATTTATATGCAAATAAAATATACCCAGATTCCAAGTCTTAGACCAACCATCCCAACCCAATTGAGAAGATTACACAAAACTTGCTTTAGTTCACGATTAAAACATGAAGCATTTCTGTCCCTATTCAGATTGATTCATCCTAATGTCCTCAAAAATCAGAGTATTTAGTGTTCTTTTATTTTTAACCTGACATTCCTGTTCATAAATGCCTTCTATTATTATAGGTACTATATCAGTGATTAAAATGCCATTTTTAGACATGTAACTTGTTTGCTTCTTGCTATTATATTTTCAAAAATAGTTTTATTTAGATTATTTAAAACAATATATAGAATGTTCTACAACAAACCAGTGATAACATAGATGAAAGTTGTTTTTAACACCACCAATTACTGTCATAACAGGAAATAATTCTCCCTCAAATATGCACCAGCAAAATGCATTGCCTACTACTCAAGGTTTTTAAAATGTACATATACACATCAATAACCTCTCTTATTTTCCTCAGTATTTCCAACCCAGTTAAAGACAAAAGCAAGCAGCACACAAAATTAAAATATTCCAAGTCTATTTGAAATCCTTGTTCATATCCACCTCCTTAAAAATTACTCCCAAAACTCACCCATTTTTAAGTAGCACATCACCTTGGCATAATCTTAAATTTCAAAAGCTGCGTGAACTAGGCCATCACAATTTTGATTCTGCTGTTTTCACTATCTTCTGACAAATCCTAATTGTCGCAATCCAAACTGATCATGCGCCAAACTTCAGGGATTGTTAAGCCAGCAAAAATGCTCAGAGCAGTGATGCTGCAGTTCAGTTATTTTGGCTGCAGTGACTTGGCCCGAGACTCTTCAGTTCTTAATTCTGAGACTATACTGTAAAGCTAGGAGAAACCTCTTATACTCTAAAAAATCCAAGATTTAATAGTGAAAATGTCTACACAGTTTTATTTACAATGACAAGCATACTAAAAAGGTATGCTATATTCTACAAAGATTTTTCAAGTGAGTTAAATTTAACCATGTTTAAAGTATGAGACTATGTAGTCCAGTGATGACAAACCTATATAGTACACGTGTTGCAGCCAGTGTTTATTATCACTGAAAGCTCTAAAAGGTTTGCCATCACTCCAATAGTCTAATAAAGTACTTATAGTGTAGTTCATTCAATGCAGTCACTGGATCCTAACCTCCTGTTAACATCTAATTTATACATACAAGTTGAATATCCCTTCTCTGAAATGCTTATAATTAGAAGTGTTTCACATTTCGTGTTATTTTGGATGTGTGAATATTGACATACACATAATGAGCTATCTGGGCAAGCAGTAGTTGTGTGTCCCAAGTCTAAATACAAATTTATTTGTGTAACATTTAATTCATTTTTATATACCTCACACACATAAACTCAAGATAACTTTATACAACAATCAGTGTGCCAGATTACTGATTTCAACCCATCACATGAAGTTAGCTGTGGAATTTTTCAATGTGGTGTCTTAACTGTGGTAAAAATTTAATATTTTAGAATGTTTCAGAATGTTCAAGATTACAGATACTCAAATCTATCCTGACTTTACAATGCTATTTAAAAACTGTTTACAAAAAGGAAAAAAAACCTCCCCAACCAGAGAAGGGAAAAGAACAAACAAACAAACAACTTTTTCTGAGGCAGGGTCTCACTAAGTCATTAAACTGCCCAGGTTGGGCAGGAACTTGCAATCCTCCTACGTTAAGCCTCCCAGAGTGTTTGATCACACAGATGTGCCACCAGACCCAGCTGAGAACAATAATTTCTTAAAGAAAAACTGGATGAGGATTCCATTTAGAAATGAGCTTATTACATCCATTTCCTCTATTCTAGCTCAACCTATAGAACACATAATAAGAAAACAAGGCTAAAGCAACCACAATATTCATCATCTTACAGAATTAGGGTCTTGCACCCTTTTTCAGTACCCTCATGCCCAAAAGTTATAAATGAATAGTCTATAAGTATATATTTTGTACACAGTGGAGTAGTCAGAAATTTCTCCTAAAATTAACTCATTGTCAACATTTTAAAATTTGACTATTACACATAAAAATGTAATTTCTTGCTTATCTTTAAAAAGCAGGGAAGGGATCTATCAAGCCCATCCCTATACACACATCTGTGTGTGGGAGGGGCATAATGGAGACTGGCCTCTGACCCTGGGGGCATTCCAGCCACTGAGCCATGTCTCTGCACTTCGCCTTTGTTGAGACAGGGTCTTGGTTAAGTTGCCAGGGCTGCTTTCAAGCTTGCAATCCCCATGTCCCAGCCTTCCAAGTACAGACATAATGCTGTGCCTGGCTCAAGTCCCCTCTTTACTTGTCTATAATGAACTGAATTATAGCATATTCTCTAAAAGAAATACTACCTGAAAAAGTTAGTTGCTCTAGAGGGAGAAAAAGCTTTGACAAAAGGCAAAATTAAGTATATTATGTAAGTACTGTACTTACACAGCCATTTAAAAATACAAAAGTCAATGACTCCTGGGCTGTAAAATAATGAGAGGATTTGCAGAGCCCCGTTCTAAAGAATCCTTTGCTTACTGTGATAAAAATGTATATGTAATTAATTAGTAGAAGCCTAAGATATAGCTCAGTGGCACAGTGCCTGCCTAGCAAGCACAAGGTTGTGAGTTCAATCCCTGGTACAAAAAATAATAATAATAATTAATTAGTAAAGGCAGAGACTTTAAGAACAATCTTCTCATTTTTATGCAATTACTAAAGGAAACTGCCAAGAAACAAATGTTAAAGAAAACATAATGACTAATTCAGAAATCATAAATTGGAGGCTTAGAGAAAATTTTTTGAAGAACAAATTATACAATAAATTTAATTGTCTATACTTATGGATAAATAGTGCTACAATACAAAATAATAAAACTGGCCATATTTCAGGGGAAACTAGTCTTCTGACTTTACACACAGTGAGAATTATGATTCAATCAATGGCAAGGATGATACTGCTACACAGCAATATTTGAGAATCAAATATCTGACATACTTAACCACACTTAAAACTATTTTCAGCTGGGTATGGTGGTGCACCTATTATCCCAGCTAAAGCAGGACTGCATGTTCTAGTGCCTTGGCAACTAAGTGAAACCCTGTGGGCAACTAAGTGGAAATAAAAAGAGCTGGCATGTAGCTCAGTAGTACATGTGCAAGCCCCAAAGTTCAAGCCTCTGTACTTAGATAAATAAAATGTCAACACCAGGCAGAGTGGCACACACCTGTAATCCTAGCTACCAGACAAGGTGAAACAGAAGATCACAACTTCAATCTCAACATTAGTAGCACAGACCGACTGCAAAAACAAAACTATTTGCTAATACAAAAATAGTTCAGAAACAGCTACTGCATATAATGAGTAAAGTGCTGATTATAACCAAGGATCTCTTTATTTAAAAATTTCTACATTTTCTAGAAAGAAGTGTTGCCTCTCCTCCCTTCTAAAGTGCAACACAATTAGGACAGTGTTTGCTCATGGGCAAAACTGCACTTATGCCAGAAACAGAGATGAGGCGTCACAAAAATGAGGTCAGCATGTAGATTCTGACTGGGGTTCCTTCATTAAGAGAAGCGCCTCAAGGCACCTCTACTGACAGTCTATTCTCAACTGAGGTCCCAGTGAATATGAAAGCAACAGACTGGCACACTTTTTCAAAGTGAGGCTGTGATCCAACTGTTTAAAATCTATTTAGATTCTTCCCAATTATTACAAATTAGTGATGCTTTTAGTAAGTAGTATATGTTACTATTTAGCTTTTGAAGTCTACCTATCGCTTTATAGATTCACCAAAAACAAAAGGGGAAAAATTTTAAGATCAATCAGGAATATCTGAAAATGGGCTGAGTATTAGGTGGTATTTAGGAACTAATTTTTTATTTATGTTTTTGTTTTTAGTACTGGGAACTGAACTCAAATATCATACTTGCCAGATAGGCACTGTGCTGCTGAGCTATATCCCCGGCCCTTTTTTTTATTTCATTAGGTATAGAAACAGCGCAGTAGATCCTAAAAAAAATCTGTTCAAGATGCATACTGAACTAAATTATCAGGAAATGACATGACGTATGAGATTTGCTCTAAAACAATTCAGCAAAAAGAACGGAAAGAGAAAGATGAAACAAAACCAGCAAGAACACTGGCAACTGTTGAAGCTGCTAATGGGGTTCTATGACAGTAAAGGACATATTAGTAAATATATTCCAAAACAACCGTGTTTATGTTCAAATAAATATTCCCTAGCCAGAAAATTACGTTCCTAATTTTAAAATAGCTTGAAACAGCATAGTAACTCCATGCAATACACTCACACTGGTCAAATCTGGGATACTGACGTCATCCACATCAGAGACAATGCTTCCCCTACGACTGGTGCGACTAAAATAATCAGCAGCAGAAACCTTTCAATAAGAAAAAAATGAGATACTTTTAACAGTTAAGAGAATGGAAAAAAAAAATTAGCCAATAAGTGAAAAGTTGTTTTCATTTTGGTACAGAGTAAAAGATCATGGAATGAAATAAAGAAACTTATGCAATCAGAAAAGTAAAGTGGTTCATAAGCAAACTCACAACTCCCTTAAATTCTTTTATTCATCTTAACTACAATTCTATGCTACAGAGATCATTTATTGCCTGAGGGCAAGCAAGTCTCCCATGCTTAAGACATCTGATCTTCTCAACAGAGGCATTTCATTTCTAGGACAGAATCTATAGAAAACCTCTACCATATTTCATAAAATTTATAATTCATTATAGATATCTGTTGAGCATGAATAATGTATTTGTAGAGTGTTTACTGTATCTTTTATCTAATTTCCACAATTTCCCCCTTTTCATATTCCCCAAGAACAAGCAATGCAGTACAAAATAACTAAGGAAAGGAAACACACTGGCTGTTTTTGGTGACCCCAAAGTCACCTAGTTTTCCCACTTTAAGCTTTGGCACCAGTCTAGAAAGCTCTAGTTCTAGTTCTTTGAGCAGCTGGTGTCTACATTTCAAATCTCAGTTCATCCCAAGGTACTGAGTTTGATTCCTGTTAACCTCCCCCCACCCCCACTGGCAGACCTCAGTTCAGAAGTCCACTCTTCAGAGAAGCCTAATCTGACCACACCATCCAAACAGTCACTCACATACGTACCCACCCTTCAATGTTCACTATCACATCACCTGATTTTTTTCTTCAGTCCCTGGGATTTCTTTCTTTTTTGTTCTTTTCTTTACAAGCTTATTTTCTATCTCATTTGCTAGGATAGAAAATATCTCATTCACTAGGATCTAAGCTCCAAAGTCAGAACTCTGTTCTGGTTTACCACATTATTCCTAGCAATTAACAGTTACCACAAATGTAACAAGCACACCATAAACAATTAATAGATTTTTACTTCACTCATTAGCTATTCCTTATTCAGCTGGCCATTTACTTTGCTTCAAAATTCTTCTTGAGTAAAGGAATACAGAAACCCACCCACCAAAACAAAATAGATTTAACATTATCAAGTTCTGCTAAGGGCTAACACAACCAAGCAATATTTTTATTCACAACAATAGTAACACAATTTGGATTCATACATACTAATATTTATTAACACCTACCATTTCAGAATTTTCATAGCTACCATATAGTAATTCATTTAATTCATATGTTAAGCCTACCTACAAAGACACATCTCCACTATAAATATAAAGAAACGTCCATTCACACAACTAATATGTAGAAATGGATGCAAGTCCAGGCATTGTTGTTGTATCAAGTCCCTGACTTTTCCACTCTACTACTTTTCAAGGTACTCTGATGTTTTGTGGCTTGTTCTATTTCAGCTGTAAAAATGAGAACAGATTTGTAAAGGGACAACAAATGCTTTAATGAGATGAATTTTGAATTTATAATCTTTCACATAACATGATACATTAAATAATGTGTTTTTCTTAGAAGAGTTACAGCCTCTTTAAGTTTCTTTATTCTAGTTTCAAGCTGACACACAATCCTCAACAATGTAATTACAAAAATTAGTTCCTTAAATTTAATAAAAATACCATCAACTCTCTATAATAAATTCCTAGCTTCATTAAAGAATAACCTGGTATCTCATTTCTCTGAGCGCCCATGCTCTACTCTTGAGTGCATCCTAAATTTTCCTCTAATAAATCTTTCTCATGCCTTTTTTGAAAAAAAGAATAACCTAATATTCTATTACTTATATTTTAATATAGCTATTTGTTGTCTCCACAGTTATTATTAGTTGAATGTCTAAGAGTAGAATTTCTTAATTTTTCCTTCAGTAGCTTGTTAAAAAAAGTTCATAGGTCTCAAGATAGATAAACATTGGTTAAGCTTAAATACAATAGTAAAGAAAGTGATAAGGTTATGTGATTTGTAATCCATAGTTAGGAATTCTTTACAGTGACAGCATTTTTTCACTTGAGAAAAGTAAAAACCTGAATAAATGACTTTATACATATGAGACAGGAGAGCATATATTCTCAAAAACATATATAAGACAAATTGTTCACATAAGTAAAAGTAAGGAAACTCATTTTTGTCAAATATAAATTTTACTTTTCAACAGATTTCACATGATCACACACTGTTGTCACTTTAAAAGTCATCACATTTGTTTGCATACAAACCACACTCACCACACTGTCCCTTCGCACATGACTGGCATGATCAGAAGACACTATGCTCTCGTTGTCATTGCTGATGAACTATAGATATTAAACGAAGATAATGAAAAAGATTCAACTTCACTGTAGTCTTATCTGATTTTTAAAAACATTAGGGAAGGTTTTGAGAAACATGCACATACTCTACAAGCACTACAACTGACATAATTTAGTGTATGCCATTAAGTAGAAAACCTGCTACAAGGCATAATAATGAGCTATTCTGAAAAAAAGGAAAAAGAAGGTATTTCCAAAAAGCACAATGAAGAAAGTAAAATTTTCTTTACGTTAAACAAAATGGGAAGCCTGAATGAACTAGTCAAAACTGGTAGATATATCATGCCTTTTCAACCCCCAGTCTCTATGGGATCCTATCAGGGGTCAATAAATTATACTTTATGTTTCAGTTTGGGAAATTAAAAAAAGAATATTTTAAAAATGAAATAATATTATCAAAGACATAATTTCCTACCAGCAAAGACATTGAAATGATGATTCTTATTTGCCTTTATGATCCCTCTGCAACTAGAGGGCGTTATTTCTAGTGTCACCCTACATGGTAAGTCTTCTTCTTGCTTAACCAAGAGAAGGCTTATCTTCAGTATGTATAGTTTCATTTCCATTCTGACATCACTAAGAAACCATTCTGGAATCACTAACTGTGATTCTAAGTTGCAAATGAAGTAGGATCTAGGTCATTCACAAGACATGGTCCTATATTTGATTGAAAATACATTATCAAATTTTTGTTTGCAAGGGGCCACATCTGAGATAAAGATTCTATCAAACCCAAAAATTGCCACATAGAATTTTATTATGGGGTACATTAGAAGTTAACTTGCTCCTGTGTGTGAAAAGGCCTTTATATTCTTAAACATTCCTGTGAAATTTTTTTTAATATACAAGTGGCATATTTCAAAAATGCCACTTGGAAACAGCAGAAATGAACCAATTGCAAATGTAAAAAAAAAGCCCATATAACTCATCTATAACCATTCTATAAAGTAATCTCTGATGATCATTAAAAATTATTTTAATCATTTCTTCAGTTCTGACATTATTAAAGATAACAAGGTAGCTCTTAAAGTCATTGTTTGCCATTGGGAATGCAAATTAGTACTGGTTTTTTGGTTGTCAATATGGTAATATATAGCATAATTAAAATTTATGTTCTTCAATCCCATCTCTTCATGATACACAATTTGCTTTACAAATCTATATATAAGTATACAAAACAAACTTGGAAAAGAATGTTCATCACAGCCAGGCATGGTGGCCTGTAATCCCAGCACTATGTAGGCTGAGATAAGAACACTGCCATGAATTCTAGGTCAGCTTGGACTACATAGTGTCTCAAAAAAGCACCCCCCCCCAAAAAAAAAAAAGGTTTGTCACACAATTATCTATAGAAGCAAATATTTACAACCTAAATGAATGCTGACAGGGAAATGGTGTTCAAAATGCATACCTATGCACTTATAGAATAATATATTGCCATTATAAAGATTGTGCTGATATGAAACCTCCAGAGGAATTAAATGGAGAAAGTAAGGGATATGGCTTGTTAGGGAAAAAAAATGTGAAAAGAACATGAAACTATTCTGTATGAACAGATACAGAAAGTGCTGAGGATGTAACTCAGTGGCAGAATTCTTACCTTGCATGCACAAGTCCCTGGGTTTGATTCCCAGCACCACAACTTAAAAATCAAAAACCAAAAAGGAACAGATACAAAAAGACACTTCAAGAAGATACTGGGCAGCAGAGTTTATGTTAAAAATACAAAGCACTTATATATAAAAGCACTCTGAAAGGAAAAGAGGTTCCATCTGAGGATTGGTCTGGAGGCTTCTATCTCACACTTTCCTTAATGAATTTTATTTTTATAAATTGCAAAATAAATTTTTATACTCTAGAAAGATTAGGCAATTAGAACTGTCCTTGTTTTGTTTTTTATGCAAAAATTTTTAAAACTTTGTTAATTTCTTCTCTTTCTATCCTATGACAAAAGTTTTGGTAAGCAAGTGAAATGGCTACATGTAGGTAGAAAGAAAAAACAGGGCAGCTGACTTAACAATGAATTACTACTGCTAAAAACATAAGATATTTCACACAAATTAAAAACTAAATATAAAAACCTGAAAATTTTCTAGTGGTTCCAGACTGGTTTAAGGAATTCTGCACTTCTGGGTGTGGTGGCACACACTTGTAATACCAGCATTTGGGAGGCTGAGGCAGGAGGATCACTGTGAGTTCAAGGACAGCCTGAGCTACATAGTGAGTTCAAGGCCAGTATGGACTACAGAGCAAGACCCTATCTCAAAAAAACAATAAACAAACAGACAAATTCTGTGCTGAGTCACATTCAAATAGAAACCATCAATTAATTAGTACTGTACTTCCTTTTTTGTATACTGAGGAAATACCACAATCCATGCACAACAGTGAAACACAGCACACCCTCAATATTCTAACCAGTGCATACAGATTAATGACACACCAATAATTTCTATTTATAGCATGCAAAGAAACTCGACAGCTCACCACAGGACTGCTTCGGGTTGAACTTGTTCGTGATGAGTAATAACTATATTCAGATGGCTATAAAGTTTCCAAGAAAAAGGCTTTACAACAACACGCAACTTCTTTTTCTTTTGGCAATATCCTAGTTATCACAGACCTAACCTGACCCTTATTCCCACGGTGAAGGAAATTCACTGATCTGGAATTCTCCTCTACTCCTACGCTAGGATCCTCCAGCCTCTGAGAGGAGAGAACAGAGTTGTTTTGAAAAGAGCTGCTCAGACTCTTCAGGAAAAGCTATTGAGCAACAAAGGGTTCTCTACTTACTCCCTTCATACTTAGGCCATGATTTTGAACAGGCCCTTTCGCAAAGCTTGAGTAAGAGTCACAACTGGCTAGCTGAATGAATAAATCATATCTTGTAATTACAATTCAGGTAAAATAACTTTTTCTTTGTAAGTAATCTGTGCCCTCCCACATCATCCCTCTCCTCACAACTTCCCCATATAGACTTACAGTTCGAGAACCATAAGGGTTATATAATCCACCACTGTATAAAGATGCCTAGAGAACAAAAGAAATGCCATTTATCTATTTAGCATCAGGTTGTTTCGAAAATAACTTTCTTTTACAGCACTCAGTTCCAAAAGTTTTGAAGAATGAAGACTGAAAGTAACATTCTTAAATTGATGAACCAGTCTCATAGCTTCGAATTCCCATTTCACTACAACAGCACCACAGGTTATAGTATTTCCTTTTACCAACACATAATGAAACTAGTAAAATTAAGATTAATTTATTCTCTCAAAAGAAAAAACAGCAGAAAAACAAATGTGTCATAGAACATCATGCTGACTGTCAAAATAAAATTAAGTTATAAAATCTCAGTGTCCTAGTCTATTAGTACAGGTCACAAATACAACAACTTGAAAGCAACCAAATAACAACTTGCATATTACACAGAACTACTGCTTAGCTTTCTAGTCAACTTGCTTTATTAGAATACAGATTAACATGGTCAAGGTCATAGCCGTCCCGAAGAAAAATAGAACATCTCTTTCATAGGCTGTCATCTCGCAAAAGTACATGTGGCGGGACCCATGGAAATCTACTTTCTTTGCAGGAAACAGATTCTAACAAGCAGTCAGCAGTGTCTACTTCTATAAAGGGAACTATTCCTAATGCTCTGAAGTCTTATATTTTAAGCACAGATAGCATATTTTGCCATATACATAGCACTAAAGCCCTGTGTCCTTGACTACTATAGAAGAAAGCTTTCAAAACACAAAGTAACACAACTGGGTTCCACAGCAGTACACATAGCAGAAGAGGAAAATACAAACCAGACTAGTACTTCTAAGCAGACCAGAATTTGGAGTAGGAGAAGCCTAGGAAAAAAACGCATTATTAAACCTGAAGAAAAGCAACTGGTAGTTCTAAAGACAACACTCTTCAGAAAGTACTAACCCTTTTACTCTTAGATGTCGCCAAAGGGTCACTGTAGAGGGAAGAAGACTGCTAAGAAACAAAGACAAAGCAAAATAAATAAGCAAAAACAAAAACTGGTCTCAGCATCTTGAAAACAAGAAGCTTATAGCTTTATATGCTATAATTCATTAGCAATTCCTGCTTGCTTAAAGAAGTTTAGAAACACATGCAGTAAGAAACATGCTATTAGAAATTTTTTTAGAATGTCAAATGTAAGGGATAAGAAAGAAAATCATCTGGTATAGCTGTCCATAGATATGTCTAAGTCCTATATGTTTTTTGAACATTACTGTTAGGGTAAGAGATGGGAACCTTAGAAAACACTAGGGAAAAGAGGGCCATCACACTGGGAGTGTGGCAAACAGCAAGCACGACCCACTTACCAGCAGTTCTTGTGATATTTTCACTGATGTCATGACAAGTTTCTTTTTTTTTTTGGTACCGGGGATCGAACTCACAACCGCACGCTTGCAAGGCAGGCGCTTATGCCACTGAGCTAAATCCCCAGCCCTGTCATGACAAATTTCTAATGGTTTTAGATCGGTTATTAGGGAACAGAGCTGAATTACAGCCACAAATACTCTTTTCCAAACAGATTAGGAAACTGGTATATCAGGGCCAGGGATATAATATAGTTCATTGACATAGCGTCTGCCTGGCTAGCTAGCGTGAAGTCCTGAGTTTGATTCCAGGCACAGGCACACATGCACGCACACACATATACACACACATACACAGAAAGAGAGAAAGAAAACTGGTATGTCAAAACAAGCTATGGACAAACTGCTTTAGTTTAATCACATAAACTGTACCAATCACAATGAATCCATGTACTGAAAGAATATGGCTTTTTAAATTTTTTAATTTTTCTCAGTACACACTTGCAGTATAGAATGATCACATTCATTGTGGGGTGTTGACACATGTACATAACACATTTTAATGTTTTCCTTCCCTTTCTCTCTCTTCCCATCCTTTCATCTCTTGGTCCCCTAGTATGTTTTTTAAAGGAATAAAATATCATTTCCTGATGTCACCCGAGAACATAATTTTCATGTCTTTTTCACCAAACTTAATCAGACATAGAAAATTAGGAGTACTGACATTCATTATGTGTGCAAATTTAATACGGTCACCACCACATCCCTGCAAGTTCTGAGGTTTGAACCCAGAGCCTCGCACATGCTAGGCAAGTGCTCTCCATGAAGCCACACTCCCAGTCCTGAATTATTCTAAATGACTATGTACTATATGCTGAATATGTGTTTTAAGTATGATATGTCAAATGCTTTTTAAATAACTAGAGAATCTAACATTAAACCAACAAAAATTACATTCTTCTCATCTCATATGCAGCTTATATTTCCACATGAAAACTTTTTTTTAAAGGGTATTCATCTGTTTTTGTTGTTGCTGCTACTGTTGTTGTTGTTGTTTTGGTACTGGAGACTGAACTCACAACCTCGTGCTTGCCAGGCAGGTGATTATACCACCGAGCTAAATCCCCAGCTCAAGGATACCCATCTTATGAAATGTACTTGTGCTTATTGACTTACTAATTTCATTTGAAGGTACATTCACGTGGACTATATGAATTCAATGACTAAAAACTAGTATATACACAGCCATTTGTCTATTAGTTGCAACTAGTCAAAGTGCAAACTGGGGGATTAGCCATGTGTTAAAAGTAGGTAAAACACATAAAGTCAAAAAACTTAAGAACAGACCCGAACGTAGTATGTAGAAGTAGGTTTGCTATGTCTAAGACTATGATAGCTCCTCTGATCAAAGTAGAGGCCACTCTGCAAAAAGCAAAATTAAACACATTTTCCTACATTAAATGTTGGTGATGTAACAACACAGACAAAAAACACATAAAGGCAAAATGTGATACTGCCAAATTTCCTTCTCCATAAGTACCTTCTAAAGCACTGAATTGATTATATTAAGAAAAAGTCAACATAAGAATTATTAAAAGACTATTAAAATTTAAATATTTTCAAATAAGTCATTGCTAATATTACTTTAAAAACAAGCAAAAAACTGGCAGACAAACAGAAATGGAAATAACTTATTCTTACTTCATACTTAAGAATGTCCTTGAAAAATCTAGGACAGTTGAATAATTACCATTTTTAGAATCCATCTGGAAAAACTACAGAAATGATTAGAGTTATCTGATTCTAACTTCTCTTACTCCCATTATTTGGCAAAATAAACTTAAGAAATTAAATTACAACAGGGGGACGGAGGAAAAAGAAAGGAGCACACACTAAATATGGTTTGGTCTAAATCATGTATGGCAGATTTGTTTCCAAATACCCTGTATAAAAACAATTTTATACAGTGTGATTACTTGAAAGAGTGAAATTATCTATAAAATTCCCTTTCCAACTTCTCCAGCCATTATTTCTATCCATTGTTAAGTATATTTATGCAATCTCTGGCCTAAGTCTTTTTTCTTCACTATGGACCTTGCAATCAAGGACACTCTACTGACTGGCCCTGCCTTCTTGGGTCACACCCCACTCATATTCTCAACAAGGCACTAACATTCATTGCTGACCATAGCTCTCAATACAAAAACTGGCAAGGCCTCTTACTCATCTTCCTTCCATTACGTTCTCCCAAAACTTCCCAAACCCCATTCTCCTCCCAGCCACCATCCCACCACTCCTATGATAATCTTGAATTAGCAGGAAGCTTGGGACTGCACTTCCTTTGCAAGTGATATGGCAATATAACAGGAAAGAGGTGTTCCTAATGCCCCAAGAACATATTCTATAAATACCTTCCTCCTACAGAAATGTTTAGCAAGGTGATTAGAATAAAGAGTATATTAATTACTTCTACAGTTTACTTACATTACAGGTTAAAGAATTTTCTGTAAGCTAGTATGAAAACCCTGTCATTACATACTTCACTAGTTTCTATTAAAAAAAAAAAAAAGTATTTCAGTTCCAAAGCACAATTTTGAGAATGAAAATACACTGGTATGGCCCACAATATCAAACTAAATCATCAGTTTCTAAAATAAGGATGAATATTCACAAAACCCATTCTTGAAGTATATTCCAAAGGACAGCTCATAAATGACAACATTGCCTTAATGAGTTTCTTGTGATTAACTAACTTAACCCTACCTCTTAGAATTAGGATTTGTTAATTTGCCATAAAATCTTGTGAACAAAAAACTCCTTTAAATAAGGTTCTAATGTATCATGTTTCAGCATCGTACAAAGTTTCAATAATGTCTTAGGAGCATATCAAAAGAGTCATAACCCTTAAATTACCTAAAGTAATCAGAAAATTACGAAATGACACACAGGAGAACTAACCAGTAGGTCTTTATGAGAACCAAAAGATCTCTTCTTCATTCCATAAGATGGACTACGAGAATGATTCTGGAAGTAAATATTTTGTTAACGAAAGCACAGTTAAAGTGGTTAAAATAATAAAGTTCACCTAAAATTAATACACACAAAAGTCAGTATAAGATACAGAGCAGTCTACATGAAATCTATTTTCCATGTGTTAACAAAGGATTCACTGCACTTGAATAGCTAAGATATGTGGCCTCTCTACACATCTTCATCCTTCCTCACTTCCCCTTGTGCCCACCACCTGGCTTAGTATTTAGCCAGGTAAGGAAAACTAGATTAGGACTCAAAGTCAGGCAGAATGTGGAGACCTTCACTCCACACCTCAATGAGTCCCTCTATTTTCTTTATTAAGCATAGAAGACAAGAGCCTACTCCTTCCATTGTCTTCTTGCCTAAAAGTGAAAAGCCATCTTTTGAATCAACAAAAACAAGATTGAGGACAAGAAATAAAATGTTTCATTGCCCAAGACAGTAATCTTAGTGGCCTCATATGTGCCACTCAGGTAGAAAACAAAGTGGTATGGATTGCTTATCATAGAGCAGCAGTATTACTAAATGGTCACTTACACAAGGGTCCTTTGAAGACAAGACTGCTTAAATACATAACTGTTCCTACATAGGCAGAAAGAAATGTACAAAGGGGAATAACTAACAGTAAAGTTGGGCTAGGGTTGTAGCTCAGTGGCACAGTATCTACCTGGCAAGCACATGGCCCTGAGTTTGATTCCTGACACCAAAAAAGGGCAAAAAAAAAAAGAATGTTACTAAAGGTGTTAAACAACAAATCCAAGCTAGGTATATACTACTTACCTAAAATAAAAATGTTCTGCTACATGTACTCTCCCCTTTAATTGCCAAATGTAATAGATCATTTTAGGAAAAACATCTCACATACACAGCTAGGTCTGGAAGCTATAATTACAACTTTGTTTTTCTTTTTTATTAAAAATATGTATCTTTTCTATTGTAAACATTCTGAGGTGTCTAGAAATTCAAGCAGCTTACTGATGTAGTAGCCCAAGAAAAACAAGCTATAACTTAACCTTCTTAGCAATATGACAATACCAAATTAAGCCATAATGTTTGGATATCACTGATGGTAAGTGTTACCACTCCTGTGTGTTCTCTATTTAGTGATTTCACATCTGCTAGCTTATGACACAAACACAGGCCTGTGCTATTGTAGCTCAATATGTATCAGAAACACTGTTCATGCCTGTAATTCCAGCTACTCTAAAAACTGAGGCAGGAGGATGGGAAATTTAAAGCCAGTCTGGGCAATTTAGCAAGAACCTGCCTCAAAATAAGAACTAAAAAGGAGGGTGTAGTTCAGTGGTAACATTCCTAACATTCCTGAGGTGTTCTTCTGAGTTTAGTCCCCAGTACAAACAGAAAAGAGGGAAGGAAAGAGGAAGGAAAAGGAAGGGAGGAAAGCAAAGGAAGGAGGGAAGGAGGGAGGGAGAGGGAAGAAGAAAGCAATTACTTTCAATCTTGAATAAGGGAGCAAATCATTTTATCTAAACCTGAAATTCTAAAGGAAGAATTTATTACTGATAAATTATGCCACAATTGTTAGTCACACAAAAATATGAAAGTTAGTCATAATCTATAACTAGCATTGGCAGGTATTAATACAGTAAAACTCCACTCTTAACAAAAAGTCATGCATAACATACTAATGATGAAATTCTTGATGATTTATCCTTGACAGTACTATACTGGGTTTCAGAAAAACGTGAAAGTTGCTGGTGTTTCCAAAGTCCAGAGTACAAAAAGAGAGAGAGAGAGAGAGAGAGAGAGAGAGAGAGAGAGAGAGAGAGAGAGAGAATATTTACAGTTAAAAATCCAATGCGACTTTAAAAACAAAAGTATTATTAAACACAAAATCTACTACATCTTATTTAACTAATATTCTTATACATTGTTATAATTGTATACACTATTATAAATTATTGCTTAACTGAATGGGTATTTAAAACTATATGTTTAGGGCCAGGTGCAATGGTGCACATCTGCAGTCCCAGCTACTCAAGAGTTTAAGAGCAGCATGGGCAACACAATGAGGCCTTCTCTCTCAAAAACAAAAAGTACACTTTTTTTTCAAAGAACAAAATTCATAATCAGTATGGTGGGGTGATCCAATATCAGAACATTGTAAGACAACAGTTTAAGGAAATCTTTCAAAATAAGGATTAAGCATTCTGAAATCAACAATACTTTATATTTTGTTACTGTCACTGTTACCATCCTTCCTATTGTTTGAAAAAGAGCAAATCAAGGAATGAACACCCAATGTCACAAGAAAACATACCTAACATGATCATATTTATATTACAAAAGAATAATTATAGCATCAAATTGGGAGAAATTTCCTTGAATCAACTTGAAAACACACCTGAAAATTTTCCTCAAGAAAACGCTAAACACAATGAGAAATTGGTCGGAATAGAATGTGGAGCGCATAGTACACATACAACTGTAACATTAAACAAAAGGCAAATAAAAACACCTAAAATTCATAAAACCAGACAACACAAATTTTGCAGCAGGTTTTTTTAAAAAATAAAACAGGTGTGACATCATTTACATATGCAAAAAATGAATTAAATAGTGACTACATAGATTTGTGATTTGCTAGCACTGCTGAAGGATTCTAGCTCATATTTTTTAAGTAATCTTACCTAGAATGTCAATGGATAAAAGAAATAATAGTGATAAACAAGTACACTCGGTAGTATAAATACTGACTGATGAAAATATCTTTCTTTTACAACTCTTACATCCCGTTAGAATTTAGGGAATGCTATTCAAAAGCCTGATCCAAAACAATGTTTTCTTAATGGGTTATGACTCATTTATGAAAGCAACAGTGGGTTCAATCAGCATTTTAAAAAATAAAGTAGAAGATAAAATATTAGAGTGTTGTGCCCAGTAAGAGTCCATGTCATTTTGTGGAACTTTTGTTTCAATAATATTTTATATACATACATACATATATATGTATATAATAATATATGCTCAGGAATCTACATGTGCATACTGGATCATGGGGCATTTCTTAATGTCAAGATCACAATTTTAAAAAGCTTAACATAGTGTATGATCAGACCATACATACTAGTCCTAATAAGGCATTAATATTACTTAGATACAATAAAGACTTTCTGTTCATGCTCAAGATGGTTTTTTATAAAACATACTGCAGAAACCTCAAAAACTGTATTTCATACAGTAGGCAAGGCTAAGTGATATAATTTTACCACTGGTATAAATTCACTGAAAATCTGATTGCATTAAATGCCATGAAGTACCACAGCAAAAGATCTGCATTTGTGTTTTTCTTATTCCACAACTAATGAAAAAAGCAAACAATAAATAATATTATTACATGTGTAATATGTATGAACTAATTACATTTTACACCATTATTAAGTATATACATGCATAAACAAAACACATTATTACTCAAGTCACACATGCTAGCATATAAATTATCCTCTCAAAAATGTAAGTTCATTGAAGAGAATGGTCATATATCTTTTCAACCTCTGTATAGCAACAAGGGCATTTTATAGGATTAAGTTTTAACAAGCATGTTTCAATTTTCTTTTTCTAAAATATAGTGCTAAATTCAACTGATTTTAAAAACTAAAGACCAAGCTTAGTGCAGGGTTCGCAGTAGAATTCTTTCCTGCAGCATATGAAGTTCTGGGTTCAATCCTCAGGACCACACATACACACAATACAAAACAAAGTTAAAACCTGCTCAAATCTATCTACTAGGCAAATTCACATTTTGGACATACCAATTGCTACTAAAACTTCTGGATAAATCAAAAGAACCAAGCTTAGTAAGTAAAAGTTGCTATTTATGTTGTTTAAAAATATATGATTTATTAAAGGAAGGAAAATTGATAACAGTAAGGGCACAAGCTAACATACTTTCATCTTTGCTACTATAACTTACTTTAAAGAAACTTTTTTAGCACTCAGAGAAGCTTGTATGAAAGATAGAAACAAAACGAAATACAGTAAACAGATTATGGAAACAAAGTTCAGCAAGTGTCAGTTTTTAATGAACTACACTTATTATTCAAAACTCCAAGATACTGAAAATCAACAATAAATGGCTAACACTCTTAATATCACACACCTTTCTAAGTTTTACCCTATGATATATCTCTTTTTGATTGTACTAGTTCTGCTCCAATATGTCATGGGTTTTTCAATTACATTAAAAAGGCTAGTACCAAATGACTAAACACAAACTATAAGCATATTTTTTAACTGCATTCACTAAAATTGTATCAAGGCACTGATATATAAATAGAAACTAAAAATATACAACAGTAAAAATCTCTAACAATGAGAAATAATAATTACCCCCATTCCTGTGATTCAAAATCACCTCATTTTCTAATTTTGGATTTCCATTTTATTTTCTTGTAACAAACCAATGACTGGGCATTTATAAGATGTTTAAAGACAGATACTGCTGTTCCACATGATTAGTAACTTCATCACTGAACATACACTTATTTACAATGTTAATCATTGCAAATTTGGACGGGTACTATTTTAAGTTCATAGTCCTACCTTTGCTTTTTTTTTATTTTACACTAAATGTCTGTAACATTTCCATTCTAAACAACTTGTGGCAAGCTTTCAAAAAGGTAATGCCCGAAGGGTAACTTCTGGACAAAAGCTAAGTTGAAATAACACAGCTTAAAACCATGAATGCATCTGACTCATATCCAGGTACTTCTAATGTTCATACATCAAACATTAAGCTAAAAAATACAATACTTTTTAATACACAGCAAGTATTTCCTAAAATAACTATAAGACAAATATCAGAACCTCAAAATTACATAGTAAATCACAAGACTAATTAGATCAGTGTTTTAGGCCATCATGTTTAATTTTAATATTGTCTAATATATTCAGCTTAATGAAGATGATAAAGTTATTTTTAAAAACAAATAATCAGAGTCTGGTGGTGTAGCAAAGTAGCAGGGCATATGCTGAGCACGAGCAGATCCCTGCATTCAATCACCAGCACATGCGCGCGCGCACACACACAGAAAAAAGGCAAATAATCTGATAAAAATTTAGAACACCTAATACCTAGTTAAGACAAAACAGAGAAAAACTTATCTAAAGTACTCCTTTAAACAACAGTATTAGTGACCTTTTAGGCTTATTTCTGGGAAAGTCTACACATCTAAAGCAGTTTATGAGTATACTTACAGAGAATAAACACAAAACTAAATGAATTTTCAGGTCCACACAGCAAGTTTTTACAATGTTGAGAGATATTCCTCTATCCCACGTTACAGATTTTCATAATTATAATGAAAAAATACTGCAGAGTTAAAACTGTATGCTATTTATGATACAGATTTCATTAAAACATCAACCTCAATACTTTTATAGATGCGCTCGATAAATACTTATCAGTTCAATGACAAACTTCTCTGTTATTTATTTACAGATTTATTTTAATGGTTCCGAAATTTAGTCAAACTTAGATTTAAACTTAAACTTAACATACAAAGTTTTCTATACATATTTACAATTAACCAGCTGGATTAAAAAGTATGAAAATATATATTATGAAACATATAATGGAAAGCAAAGAAAAATGTCATAAATTAAAAGTAAAAGGGGATCATTTTCAAAGCCCTTGAGACTTAATTTTGAAGCCTTTGTTGACTTGCTACATGGTTCTTTTTGAAGTACTTAAAAAGAAAAAGCAAAGTATCCCCAGGGGAAATAAGACAAATTTATATGTTATTCTTCTGAAAAATCACATATTATATAATCCACTGATTACCTGAAATTTCCATAAAGGAAACAGTCTTAAAAATCGAGTTTGTAAGCAACCAAAATATTTATGATTTTTTTAAAGAAAGTTTACAAACTTACTTTTAAAAGACAGTAGATTACAATCACCAAATGGAAACAAAACAATATGATGAACTATTTATGAACACAAATATATCAGTAACTAGTATGTCGGAACATACTGAGATTATCAGAGTATATTTTATAAACTGTTCAGGTAAGAAGAAAATCAGAGTTGGGTTAAATTAACAAACATAGACCTTAACACACAAGATTATTTTACTGATGAAAAATATATAGATATAAATATATATAAAGCATTATCACAGTGCAAATTAAAAGCACTGTTTTGAAAGTTTAAAGCACCATTCTTTAAGAAAAGACAGATCTGTGTTTAGCAAAACATGCAAGTCTTTAAGGAAATTTTCATTTATCTTGATTTACACAATCTATGCAAAAACTGTAGGACATTCTATAAAATGTTAGTCAAAAAGTTAAATCATGATAATTGCTATGCATGCGACAAGCACATATTTTTTCAAATCAATAGCTCAATCTTCCCATGTAATAAAATTGTAATCAGGCAGGCAAATTTTAGCTGTTTTCCATTTTAAAGATCTTTAAGACATAAAAGTATGAGAAACCTAAAAGCAACCAATATTATTAGAAGCAAGCAGATATTATTCTATAAAATCAATCTTATCTTCTGACAGTTTTTTGAAATCAAAGGTCATTCTACAGGAAAAATCAGGCATATATTAAATGAAACTGATTTTAGAAACTGTTTACCTACAGCAATAATTTGAAAGAAAGTGACACTTTATGATGAAAGAATTTTGTCAATATTTTTTATTTTAAAGGCAATGGCATAAATGATCACTGTCAGATTGTTGATAATTGCTGATGCTGAAGAAAGCTCACACTCAAAACCTTTGCTATTGTTGTATGCAAAGAACTTAAAATACAAACCCTGTGACTGCCACGACTTCGAAGGGACATTGTATTTTCGGCCTCCTTGTAAAAACAAACAGTGAAAATCTGTGAGTGACTAAATTAAGTTAATGGATAAAAGTATCAGAGACAAGTTTATAGGTTATTACAAACCAGGTAAGGACGATGATGACTGGACCGGTGAGAATACCTGGCCCTTTCTGAATCTTCCTGGGAAAGGAAAATGTCATGTAAGTCAATCACTGAATAGACAGGTGTTCATTGGAACAACAGAGCAAAAAACAGTTAATAGCACAGCAACATCTTACAGCAAGCAGGTTTGGATAATTTACCTTCAAAAGCTGAGCTTAGGGACACAGCACACTTTTCTTGAAAGAAAATAGAAACAATCTTGGCACTGTTTTTATTTTATCAGGCATACAAATGTCTGTCAACTTCTGGGTTGCTATGTATATTTGACCAAGAAAGCTCAAAATATTAAGATAAAAATAAACAAGTATACTTAACTAGCAGATGTTGAGCTCAGTATTAAAGGTAGTATCTTCCTCATTGGAAATGTTAGTTTATGCAAGGTAGGAAGAAATGTTTATCACAGATATATTTTAAAGAGATTGTATATGGCTTTTAAAAACACTTGAGCTATAATTTTCAGCAGTTAGGAGGCTGTAGCAGATTCCTCAAGTTCAAGAAAAGCCTGGGCTACATAGTGAGCTCAAGACCAGCCTAAACTACAGAGAGACTCTCTCTCAAAATGATGATGAGGATAATAATGAAAATTCTGTGCTCACTGTAAATAACTTTTCTTTTCCTTTCACCACTCAGTTGGAAAAGAACTCAAATAGACCCTGACTGTTGTTAATATAAAGAACCACTTACAGTTAGAAAAAGTATACAAATATTTTAGAGTTGGTAAAGTTATCAAGAGCGCTGCCTTAAGTCTGTAAAACAAGGTTGACCAAACAGTCTAAGAGCTGACTAAACTACATGCAAGTCTAACCTTTTGCGCATTCAACTATTAGCAATGAAGCATTAAAACCTGAGTCATGTTGAAATCACAGGATTAGTCCCTAGAATATAATCCTTTCAACTATAAGGAACATCTGATCTTTCAGAATCGCAAAGTTCAAAGTGTTAAAGTAATTTAAATTGACTAGGAATCTACACATAATGTCTGAGTTCTCTGCTATCAACATCAGTACTGTTTTTTCCAAAATGAATCAATGTTACAACATTCCATGGTAATCCAGCATGATCCTAACACAGGTGAAACAAACAGAGCTCTATCTGACCATTTCAAAACAGAAACAGTAATTCAACCAAACCACTGCTTTGACGCTTTATTTTTGTTATGATCCTTAAGTATATATTTTTAAATTCCTGGTTAACATCTGCTGTGTACATTGCTGAATTTAATCAAATTTGTCCTAAAGTCTGCTTGCAACCACCATTATGATTTAACGATACTATCAGGTGTTCTAACTTTACCAACTCTAAGTATTTGTACTTTCTTTTAAGCGTAAGTAGTTCTTTATATATTAACAACACACAGGGTCTATTTGAGTTCTTTTCCAACTAGAGTGGTAAAAGGAAGAGAAAACATTTACAGTGAGCACAAAATCTTCATCCTTTATTTAGTAACATCACAAAAATTTGGGGGCATATGTGTTAATCCAAAATACAGTTAATGTAGTAACTAATTCTAGACTAGATAGCCTAGTTTTTAAAGCACTACAAAGGTGAGTTAATTCTATGTTCCCCATATCCTGGGGTGACATTCAAGGCTCAATGCCCAACTTTCCATTTATGCTTTTCTTTCCATTCTACCAACCACAAATGAGCATTGTAAAAAAAACTTTCCATCTAAAAATACATCCTATCAAAGATATGGCAGACCAACAAATTCATATTTATTTTCTAGTATGTCTATGATTTAAAAATTTTAAAACACCTTCAGTACTGATACACCTCTATATTTCAATCGCTTTTCTTTTTAGTTCCATTTGAAATGTGGCCTAAAAAGACCTTAGAAGATTACAGAGTAAAATGTAAATCCCACATAGAGCAATTAATTTGAACACAGAATACAGTTTATCTCATACTCATAAACTAAATAAGTACTGTCCAATAGTATTTTCTGTGACAATGGAAATGTTTTAATCTGTGCTATCAATATGATATCCCACGTGCCACATGGGACTACTGAGTACTTGAAATGCTGGAAGTGAAACTGAAACACGAAATCTTAAATTACATTTCGTTTTATAGTCTACATTTAATTACCAACACAAGGCTAACTGCTACCATATGGGACCTATTTCTCTAAACCTATCTGAAAGATGTTCAGGTAAAACTTTCAACTTCTATTACACCAAAAACATTCAAAAAAAATATTCTACTAAAAAAAATATTCTACTAAAAGTCTGCCAAGTAGCATCACTCTTAAGTAGAAAGGTGAAGCATTCTGGATAGTTTCAATGATTCTTCCTACACTGAGAACTTTCTACATAGTATCAAATGTGAGATAAACAAAAGGAAATCTTTGTAAAAAGACCCTGTTAATAACTTTTTAATTACTTTGTAGGTGCATTAAGGGTCCATAGATCTTTCTAATTTCATTTCACAGTAAAGAAAGGTACAGCATAGGATTAACATTCTACAAGTTCATAAAGATGGGACCATTTTAATAGCCAGTTTGTATTCTAAGCTTTTACCAAAATGCTCCCCGAGGCTGGGGATTTCAGCAGCACAAGCACCTGCCTGGCAAGCACAGGGTTCTGAGTTCAATCCCTGGTACAAAAAAAAAAAACAGCTCCTCTAAGGGAAGAGGGGTTGAAGGAAGAGTAGGAGAATGGGGCGGGGCGGGGGAGGATAAAGTTATACCATGACAAAAATGCTCCCCTTCCAACTAGTATTTCCAATCAGTATTCTCACTGCTGAAACCACATATATCACAGAACTATTTTCTAAATTATTTATTTTCATGACTGTTACAGTTTATATCTAGATGTTTCCCTAAGTCTCACACAGTCATAGATGGGGTTTTTCAGGGGTAGTCTGATCTAGAGTATGTGATGCTGGGATAAGTGTATGACACTGGGATTAAGAATGTGTGATTATGGGGAACCCACTCAGGACCCCTTCTGTCTCTCTCAGACAGAAGCTTTCTTTCTCTCAATAAAATATATCCTGCTCTTAAAAAAGAAAAAAACAAAAAGAATGTGTTATTACTAAATTAGTGTGGTATAATTCTGGGTGTGGACTATAGGAAATCCCACCCTGGATATGAGTACTAATCACCCAAGGGCATATACTTTGGAAAGTAATCACCCAAGGGCATATACAGGCAGGTGCTTGTGCTGCTGAGCTAAATCCCCAGCCTTGGGGAGCACTTTGGTAAAAGCTTAGAATACAAATTGGCTATTAAAATGGTCCCATCTTTATAAACTTGTAGAAGGGACAGAAAGGGGGCTGCTATGGTCACTTGCTGCTTGCTACTTCACTGCTTGCTGCCTTCCTGCCTGCCAAGAACTGTATCTCCTCTGCAGTGTCCCTCTGCCATGCCACCCTGCCTTGCAGCCAGCCAACTATAAACTGAAGCCTCTACATACTGTGAGCTACAATAAACCTTTCTCCTTTAATTTGGGGTGTTGGGTATTTTGTGACAGCAACTAGAAAAGTAACTAACACAAAGGCCCCTGAACACAGGAATCAAACTTAGGACCTTGCACTTGTGAAGCAGGAATCATGCCACTGAGCTACTTCCATGGCCCTAAATAAGACTTTTAATAAATGCTTTTTTAATTTAATGTTTTCTGGTATGTCCTAAGACCTAGGCAATAAATTTTAGGCATTTTAATTTTACAATTACAATGCATGATTAAATATATGCATAGGAACTTTGCAAATAAGTGTGATTTTTTTTAACTCATACAAAATAATTTTAATGCACCATCCATAACACTAATCCAGCTACATAAAGATATAATCAATGAAATTAATTAGGCTAGCTATTAGTTATAATGGCTAGTCTATTCCAAACTAACAAAAACATACATGAGGAGTCCCTTACTTTTAAGTTACCAAATGTATTTTTTCTTTCTTTTCTAAAATGGTATCAAACTGAGGATAATGATAAAGTTTTAAATTCAAAGATCATCACAGTAACAAATTTTTAAATTATGGCTAAACCTTAAAATGCTACTACAGAAAGGATTTCTTGTGGAAGTTCCTTTTTTATCAGCAATGATACAGCAGTTATTAACCATTTATAAATTGCAGACTTGAAAATAAAATTAACAATACCTGTGATCATTTCCTATAAAAATACAACACATTCAAAAGTTTGCATGAGATTTTCAAGCTTCATAATCTAACCCCCAAGCTTCCTAATGTACCAAGTTAAGAACTGCTACAAAAGTACAGTTGATGAATTTACCAACCTTGGAAAAATGTAGGAGTCATTCACAATAACTAACATTCTGGTTTACAATCTGTTATTGCAGCTAGCAAATTTGAGAGCAGTGGCAAAGGATATGAACAGGAGCTCAGAGAGAATAAATAAAAGTAATTTTCAGAGGGCACAGAGGAATGGCTTGAGTCATGTCTCCATGAAGACTCTGAATTTAGTTTTTTAAAGAAGAAGGAAGGAGCAGAGAAAGGAGGAATTTGAGAAAGAAAAGAACAAAGCCATAAAAAGAAAAAACACATTTGTTTATGAAATCATTCTTGAATAGAAGCATTCATGTGATAAAAGCAAGGCTACTGACCACAACAGAAAATGACTGGGCTCTAAGTACACATGTGGTCCACTACCGACAAAATACATTCTCTCTGATCTCTGACCCATAGGTTCACAAAGGCCAAACATTGTTAAGACTCTGCAAACTATTAGTCAATGTTTTACTTCAAGATTGCATTATTTCAATAAGCTATCACAACATGCAGGACAGGCAATCCTGGCCTACCAGCCACTTGTGAATTTGTCCCCATTTCCGGTCAAAGGAATGATGAGAGTGCTACAAATGCAAAAGTTTCATAAACTAAATAGTTTTCCACACACTGCAATCTCCAAAATTCTTAAATCAATTACATATACTCTCTCCAAAGAACAATGATTGCTGACTTAGACATTCAAAACATAGGACATTACTAAACATGTTCAATAATAAAAAGATACATGGCTCTTTGCAGTTTAGAGAACCATAAATAGAATGTACATTTAATACCAATCCCCCACTTATTACTTAGTATAATCTAGCATAATCTTAGGAATATAAAAAACAGTATATTGTAATAGTTACCTTTCAGGCCAAGAGAACTATTCAGTATTAGTGCTTAACACAACCCCATAGGTGTTTCCCCCTTTGTACTAAAAAACATCAACAATATTTTTATGGAAGTTGTTAGGGCCCAGTCGACGTCAGAAAAAAAGGGTAAAAATTAGTATTTCATAATCCTTCAATTATGAGCTGTGCTGCTATAGGCATTGTTATGCATGTACCACTGTACTATGGTGTCTTTAACTCTTTTGGGAAGATACTTAAAAGGGAAATAGCTGGCTCAAATAGAATTTCTAGTTTTAGTTTTTTGAGGACTCTCCATATTGATTTTTCTGCCTCGTTTTTCTAAACACAAAATTATACTGAACATCTGTAAACTATTAAAAAGCATAAGAAAAATGTAAAATCAACCATAACTCCACAGTCAAATCCAAGTATTTGATGGCAATCATTTCTTTCCAGTAAGCTGGAGCCCTATCGATTTTACAGTTTTGATTTTTTTTATATTTTCTTATATGAAGGAATATGTTTCAGAATTACAAGTTTGAGTAACTTCACAGTGTGTTATAACATAGGCATCATAATTCAAATCCCAGGACATGTAGATCTATACTGAATAACTGTCATCTCTAAAGCTACTTTAGGTAACATAAGATGAGCATTTATAACACCATAATAACTAGTAACAATGTACATAGTAAAAGCTATATACATTTGTTATTTAAAACAAGTATTGCATTTATCTTGCTGACATAAAATGATTTGTTAAAATATATACATCAGTTTAGAATATCCCAGTGTTTCAAATGGAACCCAATTCACATCCAATTACACTAACCAAGTATTGATGGGGGAGGGGGATGAGTAATAAATTAGGACTATTCTCCCTAAATTACCTCTTTTTGTTGTCGTTCCAGTTCTCTCATGCGTATATCTCTTGCTTCTGCCCGAGCAGCACGTTTTGCTGCCAGCCTTGCTTCTGCCTGAAAAGCAATATAAGACTCAACTTTACAAAATAAAAACAGTAGCAGTAACAATCTATACACCCCCTAGATTGGAGGACAAAAAACGGATAGGACATTACTTTCTAAACAGGCTGCGGAGACAAGATATAGATCAACAAGTCTGACAGATTTCTTCAATCAATTGCTCTATACTGCTAAACCTTTTTTCAAATCTGAGCCATCACCCTTAACTGCTTGCCTTGATTGCACATTTCACAAAGTTCACACAGTATGAATCTCCCCAAACTTACTCTTTTCCCAGTATTTTTTCTCTTACCAATTTAGTCAAACTAGAAATTTCAAAACCAACTGCAGTTTTATTGTGATTATTAGCAATATTCAGTATCCAAGGAACATAACTGACAAAGAGAATTCTCTACCACTCAGTATGTCAAACTGTTATAGTTCTCTCTCCTACTGTTTCTGTTTCTGTCCCACTCTCTCTCTTCCCCTCCTCTTCCTATCTCCCTTTCCTTAAATTGAGAGGTAATTTACATATCAAGTTCACTAATTAAAAGTATAAAATTCAGTGGTTGTTAGTATTATATTCACAGTTATATACAACCATCACTACTAATTTAAGCTTAAAAAAAACCCTGTATCTTTTAATAGTCATTTCCTATTACACCTTCCCTCTAGCTCCTGGCAACCACTAATCTACTTTATACGTCTATGTTGCCTATGGTAGACATTTCATATACAGTAATTGGATTCATGCAATATGAATATTTCATCTCTTGTTCGGACTACTGCAACTGCCTCCAAATCCATCTACCTACCTCCGTATATCTTGCTAAGAATCTGGCCTATGATTTGATTTTTACATAGTTTTAAAACTTACAAACTAGCCTTCCAAAACAAATGTCTGATGATGTCACTCAGCTGTCTAAAATCCTCCACTGGCTCCCCATTACTTATGGTTAAAGCAAAAGTTTCTTGGAACAGCACAAAGAAAACGAAGCAGTGAGACAAAAAACAGAAACAAGATTCCTTACAATCAGCCCACCACCTTATCTCCCAGAATCTGCTCTATATGAACCAGATGTATACCATCTCCCTCTGTGCCTGGACTCCACCAAGTTCTGCTATAAGCCTCTCTTCACAGATTATCTGCTTGGATAACATGCTCTCCCTTCTCTCAAATTCATATACAATATCACATTCTATGAAGACTTCCCTCTTTTTCTCTTTCATCCAGTAATAGTATACACCAGTGATGGCAAATCTTTTAGAGTTTTCAATGATACAATTAGCCTGATGTGACATATGTGCCAGATTCACCACCACAGGTATACACCCACGCCTTTATTGTGGTTTTCTTACAATCTATAAAGAATCATGCTTCTGTAACTCCATAATTTTTATGCTGCAGTGTCTGCTAAATAAGAAAATGAATTTTAGGCAACGGGCCAGAGTATCAAGGAAATAAGATAAGGAATTAACCTGATATACCACAGGAACCTTAAATACTGTATCTTCTTTTTGGTTTCTATTTTGTAGTGGTTTCCTCTGCCCTTGGCCACATCCTAACTCTGATTCAGATTATCCCCTGTGATAACTACAGTACTTGCTTCTTTCTATGTTGTTCTATTTGTGTTCAATAAGAATAGACTTGGCCAATGTTTAGACGGATCTACTCTGTGTAAGCAACTATGTTAGGTGCTGGAAACACAGAATAAGATAACATCTCGGCCCTAAAGCAACTCACAACTAAAGTTGAGGGAGACAAACACAAACATTTACAGGAAAGGAAGCAGGAAGAAGAAAGAAGTTAGTTTTGCCCAGCATAGTCACCACAGGCTTCCAAGAAAAGGAGACATTTTAAGAATTAACTCCTGGCTGGAACTTTGGGCACTGGGAGAACAGGCAGCCTACTCAACACCCTGGTAAGCAGCTGGGGGCCTGGCAAGCCACTGGCACACCAGGGCGAGAACTATGGGCAATTCCTGAGATCTGCATCATGTTGGAACTTTGGGCACTGGGAGAACAGGTGGCCTACTCACTGCCCTGGTCAGCAGCTGGGGCCCTGCGCGGGCTAAGAATCAGACATTGATCCATCACCCCCCACCTCCTTAAGCAAGTCAGCACCGGCGGTCTAAGTATCTGTTTGGAGGATGAATGTATACAGCATGGCAAGTAAGGGGGATTTCCTTCTACCATCTCTTTGAAGGCAAATATTTTTATCACTGTTTTGCTCAGTTTTGATTAATGGTACTGCTTTATTCAATATTCTGTTTTTAAAAGTTCAATATTTCCTTCCATTTTCCTCTACCTGATTTAAAGAACAGCTAATGTGAACAAAATGGGCTACACTATTGTGCCCATTGCTTGTGTCCTGGTGACCTGTTCTGTGGTAGTTTTACTACACTGCGGTCGCATGGGTTTGTTCTGTCTTGTTCTGCTGTATTTTGCTACCTTCAAAAAAAAAGTAGATTAAAAAAGTAACAAAACACCTCCAAAAATCTCCCAACTCCACCAAAGCTGATCCATGGATCATGGAAGAGGAGAAACTCAAAAACAAGGCCACAGAATTATATAAGGTGATTAAAAGTATATAACAACAACAAAACAAGTCAGTAAGGAACTGAGCAACCTGAAACAGGATATAACTAAGCAGATAATGGACTTAAAAAGTAAAAAGAAGAAAAGAAAGTGCTCTAGAGGATATGGCTGCATGTATGTTTAAGTGTGTAGGATTGATAACCATGTTGCTAAGTTGTTACTGGATCACTGAACTTCTTTGCAGTCTCACTCTTTGAATGTCTACTTTGTATGCTTTAATTTTGTAACTTTAACAACTAGGTCTAAGAAGACAATATGTAATTTATCAACTAGTGATTTCTTACTGCTTTTTTTTCTGAAATTCTGTATTGTTTCTACCCCTTTTTCTGTTTTGCTTTTTTTTTCTCTTTAAATAAAATTTTTTAAAAAATTAACTCCTATTTACCATGATTTTGGCAGTTTCCCAGTCTGCTTCACTGGCCTACTAGTAACAAAGCACCTGCAAAATAACCTGTGATCTATAGATCTTAATCCATAATTACAATCACGTCCAGAGCAATTGGTATTTCCACATGAATACTACACTGGTCCCTATCTTTTAAAAACCCATCCTCTCTTCAAGTTATTTGCCTTCTTGATCACTGTAAGCATTACCTTCTACTAGAGTTTGTACTTTATAGGAAAAGATTTCAAGGCTAAGCTGTGCGTTAGTATACAGAAAATACATTTTTAAACTATAAAAATAACAAAACTTTCAAATACTTTAAAATTTATAGCCATAGCAATGACTAAGAATTTTCATTTTCATGTGTATTAGCTTTGCACCTATAGTCTCTCTTAAAAACTTAATTTAAAAATGCCATTTTCAGCCTAGTAGAGAGGCACAAACTGCTGAGGCAGAAGAATTGCAAGTTTGAGCACCACCTGGGCAACTTAGCAAGACCCTGTCTCAAAATAAAAAATGTAAAATAGGCTGGGGATGTAGCTCCATGAGAAGGCCCAGGTTTAATCCCCATTTAAAAAAAAAAAAGCCAATTTCACCCTTCTAGGATCTCTCTGTGGCCAATTTTGCACAATCCAGACTGAAACAGGACATCTCTAACAAAACCTAAATTGAAATCTGTTCAGTCACTGAATCAATAGATCACTGAAATCTACTCTTTAAAAAGATATCTTTCACAACAAAAGTAAACAAAAATATGGGTTTCAAAGACACACAGGCCCTCTTCTCTTTGTTAACTTACCAACTTTATCCTGATTTCAGATGTTAGCTCTATTAGAGAGTGTAAAGAAAAAGCCACTAAACTTTAAAAACAGGGAATCAAGATGAAAAACTATACACTGCTACCAGGTGCCTGAAATAACAAAATAACTCCAATAGTAAAAACAGTAAAGAGCCACGGCTGATTCCAACTCATTCTGCAGGAATTTGAGACCAGCAAGTTCTATGTGACTATCACTGATGTTCTGAATAGACTTTATCAAAAACATAATTATAGTTACACATCTCAGGCTAAATATGCTAACCTGCTTGTTGTTGGTAGTGTTGGTAAACTTGACACTGCTTATCTCTAAGAACAGGCAGCCCCATGAGCATTTACACACTAAGTGTAAAACAAATAACTATTGGTATTAACAAAACTAACTCCACTCGATAGCCAGAAAATATACAAATACAAGGAAATAGTTAAGGACATCAGCATTTACATTAATAAAATTGGTGGCAATCCCTACACAGTAGCTTTTGTGCCAATTATGAGCCAAGTATTAACATGCCTTTTGGTTCAAAGGGTGGGAAATTACTCACAAAGATGGCCAGGCCAGCAAAACCCCACTGATTGAGGCTATCAATTACATTTTACCACTAACTCATAAAACTGACAAGCCTCTGCATCTGTGTCTGCAAGATGTCTATAAAATTGAGAATACTGGCACGATGCCTATGTCCCTGGCAGAAATTGTGGGCTCAAATCCAACATGGCAGTCACTTTTGTTTTAATCAATGTCACAACTGAAGTTTACATTAATGCACTATGAAACTCTGAGTGAATCTCCTACTGGCAAAGATGTCTGTCAAAATATTGTAACATTGCTGGTGACAGCAAAAATGACCCACCAATAGAAGCAGTTGACTTCATTGCTCAGGTGATTATCCTGAACCATCCAGGGCAAATCAGTGCCAGCTGTACTCCTGCAGTGAACTGTCACATAGGATACAATGCTTTCAAGTTTGTTGGGTGAACAGAAAAGAAATCACTGTACTGGTAACAAGGATGGCCCTAAATTTCTAAAATCTGGTAATGCTGCCATCATTGATAAGGGATATTGGCAAACCCATATGTGTCGAGAGCATCTCTATCTTTCTTTGAATCATTTTGCTATTTATGATATGAGACAGACAGCTGCTGTGGGTGTCTTTGAAGCAGTGGATAAGAAAGATGTTGGACCTAGCAAAGTTACCAACTCTGCCCAGAAAACTCAGAGCACTCAATGATTACTCCTAATACCCTGCACCCTAATTTTAATCAGTGGTAGAAGAATGGTCTGAGAGTTCACTGTTTCAACTGGTCACTCAAGTTTAATAACAGAAGACTGGCTGATGCGCGGTAAAAACTTCAGAAGTAAACAAGAATATTCTACGGACTATTTGGCATTTTGTACATAGAAGTTTTAAGTCATAAGTTTGGTGTTTCATTTTGGATTTTGAGACCAGACTGGAACCTGACATGTTGCCAGAAGCTTAACCATTATTTCTCAGAGTGTATTCCTGGACATAATTCATGAAGCATTAGATGAGCTTTATTTAATAATGTGGTCTAGTCTGAGAAATGCTATATATTCCATTCTTTTTTTTGAGATTCATAGGGTATATTATTAGAAAAAAACTTAACCTAGTGTTTTTCAAGGTTACTGGATTATTAAGATTTATTTTTTCTTTTCTTTTCTTTTTTTTTTGGTACCAGGGATTGAATTTATGACCCCATGCTTGCAAGGCAGGTGCTTATGCCGCTGAGCTAAATCCCCGGCCCTTAAGATTTCTTTTATCCTGTCTTACATATTAAGTTTTATATACTGGAGTTTTATACATTTTATATCTATTTAGCTTTAGGCATTTTAAAAATACATTCAGTCTCTATTAAGAAACTTTAAATTGATATAATTGAGATCCAATAAATTCACCATTTCAAATAGTTCATGCTATTTGGTGTATTTGCAAGAATGTGCAGTCATCACCTATTACCTAACCGCAGAACATTGCATTAGCATACAAAGAAGTCCCTTCTTAATTAACAGTGATACCTCATCTCCACTGTCCCCTACATCTGGCAATCTAATAGTCTAATTCTGTCTCTGTGTTTGTCTATTCTGGACATTTCATATAGCTACAGCTATGCACATGTGGCTTTTAATAGCTGGCAAACAAGGTTTATCCATATTGTACCTTGTGTTTGTGTTTTATTTCTTCTTATGGCTGAATAATACTCGATTTTATCTATATTCCACATTTTGTTTATGCATTCATCAGGTGATGGTGATTTGGGTTGTTTCTACTTTGTATTTTTTTATGGTAGTGGGGATTGAACCAAGCTATGCACATGTTAGGCAAGCACATACCACCAAACTACTTTCCTAGTCTTATATTTCTTTTTTGACTTTTAAGAATAATGATGTTGTGAACATTTTATGTGGACATACATTGTCATTTCCCTTAGATAAGTATCTAGAGCTGAGCATTGGGTTCTATAACTCCATTTAGATTTCTGAGGAACTATCAAAATGTTTTCCAAAACAGTTATATATTTTTACTTTTCCAGTGGCAGTGCATGAACATTGTTTTGATTTCTATCTTTCTTGACAATTTTGCTAACTTTGGCTTAATTTTTTTTTATTATAACCATCAATAGTTGTAAAATGTGTATGTTTTTCTTTCTCATTGGATCTGTGTTAGTGAGTCTGAGAATTTTTGACAGGATATTTCCATTAAAAATTATTGAGCTTACCAGTGAAACCAACAATAACAACATCAATGCAAAACAAACCAAAGCAGAACCAGGTGTGGTGGCATATGCCTAGCACTTGGGAAGCTGAGGCAAGAGGACTGCCAGTCAGGGCCACTTAGCAAATTTAAGGACAGGCTGAAATATACACACAGTCTGTTAGACTTAGTTGCACAAAGTCTGTTAGAAGTATACTTTTGTTCTTCATAGTTTAAAAATTAGTATTATCAGGATAATCTCCTAACAAAACTTTCACTGGGTATGGTGATACACACGTGCAATCCCAGCTACACCGGAGGCTGTCAGGAGGATCACTTGAACTCATGAATTTAGGTCTATTTTGGACAACATAGTGAGAACCCATTTCAAACAAAACTACAAGATTACAGATAACAAGGAAGATGAGACTTCATGTTAATGTAACTACTAATGTCCAAGCACTTACTTAGCAAAGATAAATGCTTATTTTCTTTTAATCCACAAAACAATCCCTTGAGGTACATAAAAAATGAGTAACTTGTCCAATATTCCCAAGCCAAAACACAGCGAAGCTGAGATGCAGATCTTAATCCTACTCTTGTATATACTTTTTATATACAGGCTGATATAAACCTGTATCTTGTTTTCTCTAAATATGAGAGCATGTCTTTATAGACAAATCACGAAAAGTTTACTTTGGGTGAATTATCCTAGGATTTTCAATTTAGAACAGCTTCTCTCCTTTCTGAGTATCTGTACTATTCTGCTTCTTTTAATACTCTGCCACTCCTCCACCCCAAATACAATCTCTTCTTACTGTAGAGTCCTTCTTCTTGCCTGTTTATTCCACAATTTCAAATATCAGCGAATGAGAATGACTTCAAACTAACATCACAAACTAACTTCTCTGCCAAAATCAAAGCTTACATTTCTAACATCTAATGGATCTCTTGTCAGCACCAACTAAAAGGAAATGAAATCACTTCATCTTTCATCCAGGGAAAAGGCTTTGGTTTTCTATTTTCCAATCTCTAGACATGGAACCCTTCTCATCTCTATTTAAATCCCTACTCAGGAACTCTACTTCCTCACCAAGCTTTTACAGTATCCCTTGAATCAGACTTTAATTTCCAGTCCAACAGATCCCCCTACTCTTTCTTACAGGTTCCTACCACTTTGACCTAGAGTACTTCACATTTCCAGTTTCAGTAGAGTACCTCAAGAAATTTCAGTTTATCCATGCTGACTCCCCACCCGACCCTGCCACCTTCATTGCTATCCCAAACTATACATTGTGGAGTTATCTCAAATACTGAGAAACCACCACAGCACAATGTCTCAAAATAACATCAGACATAATATACTTTATGGTGGCCAATACCACAAAGCACCTCTAAGCTTTCCAAATTTTAAACTTGGATGTTGTAACTGCTTAAATTAAATAAACACAGGGAACAGGTAAAAATAGTGACATTGTGGAATATTAGTGGCATTTCCAACCAAAAGATCATCTGAGGCCAACAGAGCCGGTTATAAATCTTCCATCTATCCAGTGGATGGATCTATAAGGAACCTATGTGATCTGCTGGACAATGTTCACCATTTGCTCCAGTTAAAATCCATAAATCAAACTTTGCTACTTAGAAAGCAAAAAAGATATGTTTATTTAAAAATAATTTGAACCAATCATCTTAAAATACAGGGTGAGAAGAGTTAATTATGTTGTAAATATATTTATATAAACTGAATTAGGTCCATTAAATATACTTAATGTGTTACATTTGATGAATCACTTAAAAATGGTTCTTAAGTATACAATGGACCATAAAGATTTTCAGAAACAAAATAGATATCATCCAACACTATCTCAGTTAAAAAAAAAAAGTGCTACTTGCTTTTACATAAATAGGAAAGTATTTCCAAGAAATATAATATAAATGGTTTTCATTAACAGTGAAAAAGTCACTGATTCTGTGCCATTTTCATTACTATAATTCTGATACTTTTGGTAGTTCTCTTGTACAAATGGTTTTTCACAACAGTAGGAATATTAAAGAAGGCTTTCCCTCCACACACCCTCCCAAGCCAATACCTCCTCAGTCGTAGTAAATTTTGTTTCATTTTCTCTGTGATTCCACTGAAAGAATTATTCCTCCTCTTCTATCAGGTTAAACTCTCCCCAACCTACCACATACCACCTCTGCTATGATGTAAACTTCATTCTCCCAAAGACTTTGCCCCAAATATCATCTTGTCTCAGTCTTCATTTTCTCCCTCTATTGATTCATCCTCCTCATCAAAAGTGAGTTCAAAGTTTCCCCCATCTTTAAGAAACAAAGAACAAAAAATCCCACAGTAGCTCAAGTCTATCTTGCCTTCTCCTTAAAGCAGTGTTCTCAGTACCTCTCTCACTTCTCTGTCCAAATTACTGCAATCTGGATCCTACCCAACTTAACTAAAATTGTTCATGCAAAGGTCACCAATGACCTCTAATTACCAAACTCAATGGAATTTCTTTATTCTTATCTCATCTGTCCTTTCTAGACTTTCAACATTACTAACCAGTCACGCCTCCTTAAGCCTCTCATCTCTTGGCATTATGCAATACCAGCGCCTCTTGGTTTCCCTCCTCTCTGACCTTCATTTCTCAGAATCTTTCATGGGCACATTTTTCTTTGCTAGAGTCTGTGTGTGTGTGTGGTGTGTGTGCCTTTCTGAGACAGGGTCTCACTATGCAGTTCAGGCTGCCTTTGAACCTACTTGTAGCCCAAGCTGGACTCAAACTCATATAATCTTGCCTCAGCTTTCTGAGTGCTGGAATTATAGGCATGTGCCACTATGTCCAGTGATTCTTCAACTTTTAATATAGAAAAGTCTCTAGGTTTGACATCGTGTTCTTTTCACTGTTCTTTTCACCATAGGTGCTCCCTTTACAGATCTTTACATCTAAACCACATTTTTTCCCAGTCAGTTCTGATTTGTCTACTGTAAATTGAAGATGTCCCCCAAGAAGCTAAGACCAGTATGTTCTTAATTTATGATCTTTCCCTTAAACTTCCTCTTTATATTACCTATCAACTGCCCCACTAACCAAAATATGAAGCGAGGACTTCCAGAAAGATCGCAGAGCAATAAGCAGCAAAAAAGTAACTGCTCCAAGATTTTAAATCCAGACACTGGAAAAGTAGTAACTTGGGAAAGAGAAGGAGGAGGGAGGTGGACCCCCAGGACACAGGAAGGATCTGAAGGAAAAACTTCACAAAGAAAGTAAAGGGACAGACCTCAACACAGAAAAAGGAAAGGACAACCTACACTTTCTCCCCAAGCTCTGGCTTGTGGCATGAGAAAGGAAAATTAGATCTCTATAGAGACATAGTGAAAGCGGGTGTCTCCAGGTTTCCAGAGAGAAACACAAAAGTGGATCAGAGCAGTCAATACCATGTGCTCCAACAGCTGGTCAAGTAACTTCAAGTCACGCAACTGAAGTGTCCCTGGTTGGACACTAATTTAGGGAGGGGCCAAATGAACCCAGTACTCAGAGTAGCACTGGTTTGACTTCATTTCAGGGGTCCCAGTGTTAAAATCCCAGTGACTGGGGCAGAGACAACCATAGGAGACATCCAGGACCAGGCAGCCACAGTCAGGCCCAGCAAGAGACATCCAGAGGGTTATAAGCTCAGGCCTCAACCCCACAGTCAGAGGCTTGGAGCAGCCTAAATTTCTGTGGAGTTGAAAGTATCACAATTGGCACCTTGCCCTAATCCTCATCCTACCACGGGCTTGATAGGATTGTCCAGCACCCAATTCCTACTGCAGGGCTTGCTAAAATCATCCAGTATGGATCTGGGCTCACACTCCTTCCTTAAATCTACCAGCAAGAACAGAGCAATGTTCTGAATTGGACACTACCACAAAACTGTAGACCCCAGAAGATAGACACAGGTTGAAATTACAGGGAATTTTTTTTCCATTGCTGCAGGTATTTTTTTTCCACATTCAGTTTTTTTGTTGTTTTTGTTTTGCAAAAATGAACTCTACTTTAGAGTAGATCTATTGCCAGTATTCCTCAAACTCTTCTTAATCAAGTTGAAAGGGAAAGAATACTTCCAAATTTATTCCTCGAAGTATTATCCTTATACCAAAACAAGGCAAGAGACCCACCAAAAAAAAAAAGAGACATACAGCAAATCACAGATGCAAAAATCCTTACTAAGTTACTGGCAAACCAAATGCAGCAAAGCATCAACAAGATTATACACCATGACCAAGTAGAATTCACCCCAGGGATACAGGAATAGTTTAACACACACAAATCAATGAAGGCAATTACCACATTAACAGAACCAAGGACAAAAACCACATGATCATCTCAATAGACACAGAAAAAGCATTTAACAAAGTCCAATACAAATTCGTGATAAAAAAAACCTTACCTTACCAAAAACGAATAGAAAGGCTCAATCAGATAAAAGCTATCTATGACAAACCAACAGCCAACTTCATACTAAGTGGTCAAAAACTGAAAGCTTTCACTCTAAAATCAGGAACAACACAAGGAGGCTCCATATCACACTCCTGTTTAGTACAGTTCTGGAAACATTAGCCAGAGCAATTAGATAAGTGAAAGAAATAAAAGGAACAAGGATAGGAAGGAAGATGTTAAGATGTTATCATTATCTGTGGATGACATGATACTCTACATAGAAGACCTGCAAAGCTCCACAGACTCACAGATTTAATAACCAAACATGGCAGCATGACAGGATAAAAAGTCAACACTCAAAAATCAAACACCCAAATAATAAACTTGCTGAGAGAAGAATTAGGGAGACAACACCTTTCATAATAGCACTAAGAAAAATGAAACATTTAAAATCAATCTAACAAAGTAAAAGACCTCTGTGTTGAAAATTACAGTACTCTGAAAAAGGAAATGAAAGGGGAGACTGTATCAGAAAATGAAAACTACCCTGTTCTTGGATAGGCAGAATCACTCTAGTAAAAATAACCCTATTTCCAAAACTGTTATACAGATTTGATGCAATTACAATCAAAATATCACTATTATAATTCACAAAACTAGAGAAAACAATCCTAAAATTGATATAGAACCAGAAGAGACTTAGAAAAGCAAAGGCAATTCTGGGCAACAAGGGCAAGGCAGAGGTCATCATGATCCCCAACTTGAAGTTATACTTCAAAGCTACTGTGATACAAACAGTATGGTACTGCCAAATCTATCAATCCACCAAACAAAACACAGACTCAAAGGTCAGTGGAACAGAAAAGAAGATGCAGAAACAGCTCCACACGTGCTCAGCTGCCTTATTTTTGAGAAAGGAGCCAAACACCTTCACTGGAAGAATGATAGCCTCTTTAGTAAATGGTGCTGGGAAAACTGGATTTCCACATGCCTTGACCTATATTTCTAACCATGCACTACATTAAAATCAAAATGTATCAAAGATCTAAACGTTAAATGTGAAACACTAAAAATTTGCGGGAAGATACAATAGTCTGCCTATTGGAAGACACAAGTTGGCAAAAACTTTATGAAAAAAACTGACTGCACAGGAAATACCACAAAGAATTAACAACCAGCAAAAGAAATCACCAACAGAGCAAAGAGACAATCAACAGAATGGGAAAAAAACAGTACTCCTTGGATGAAAAACTAACACCTAGAATATATAAAGAACTCAAAAAAAAATCAGGCCCCCACAAATTTAAAGGCTCTATCCAAAACTAGGCATCTGAAATGAATAGACATCGCTCCAATAAAGTACAAGGAGCAAATAAATATATGAAAAAATGCTCAACATAACTGGTCATTCAAGAAATGCAAATTAAAACAAATTTAAATTTTAGCTTACTCCAGAAAGTAGGGCTATAACAAGAAATCAATCAATAACAAATGTTGGTGGGGTTATGGGGAAAAAAGAACCCTTGTCCATTGCTAGTGGGATTGTAAACTGGTGTACCTACTATGAATATCAGTATGCAGGGTTTTTGAAAAACTACATCTAGAGGTTGCACTTAACTCAGCTGGTCACCTCCTAGGTATCTTCCCGAGTTAAAAGCAGATCAGAATGATATATGCATACACATGTTTACAGCAGCATAATTTATAATAGCTAAATCTTGGAAACATCCCCTATGCCCATCAACAGATGAATGAGTATAGAAATTGTGGTATTTATATATACTGGAGTACTGCTCTACCAAAACGAAGGAAAAACTTGAGTCACTTGTAGAAAACTGGATGCACTTATAGACCATAATCTGAAGTGAAATAAACTGGATGCACAAGTTTAAGTATCACACTGTTTCTCTTATATGAGAAACCCAAAGGATTAACAAGGAACATAAAATAGGATAGATACTGCAAAATAGGAAGAACATGGTTAAATCATAAGGGGAACAAAACAAGGAAAAAGGAGAAGGGAAGGAATGGAAAAGGTAAAAAAAAAAAAAAAGAAGAACAGAAGGAAAAAACAGAAACAAAGTTTTTGTAAATAAGGAGGGGAAGAAGAACTGAAGGGAGGGGAGGGGAATGGAAAAAAGAATCAAAATAATTATGTACAGGTACAAATTCCCTATGATGAAGTGATCAATAGCAGTATGAACTAATAAAATTAAAATAAGTTTTTAAAAATATGAAATAAAGAATCATAAAGCTCCTTCCCTTCTTAAACATCCCCTCCTCACTCACCAAACCTTAACTACCTAGTGCCCATTAAGTTTCCATTTCATTACTATTATTTCCATCCAAACTTTCTATTTGTACTGTCACTGCCTTAATTCAAGCTATCTGTCACAAAGATGTATAGCAGCTTTCTGTTATCTGCCTTCCACCATAACTCCACATTTAGTTCTAAAATAATTATACTGCAATTCAAATATGATAAAAGACGGACCTTTCAGTGGTTCCCCTATTCTTTTCAAAATCAAATTTAAATTCATCAAACAAATTATTTCTGATTGGCCTCCACTTACTTTCCAGCATCATATCTTCCCAATGTCTAACTCCTCCCCAGCCACAATGAGCTACACTATTCTAGTAATTTCCCAAGAACTTACAGCTATCTTACACCCCATGTCAATAGAACACTTAGAAAGCAATGTGTAAAAAACCATTAAGTAATACTGCTGATGGAGTTATGCATTAGAACTTTTAACAGAGACAGGAAAGATACTTTCTGATTGTATTATAGTAGTCCTCTTTGGGGGAGGGAAAACCAATCAAAAGAAACAAAGAGCCTTAAGCTTGGTCCATAATGTCTTCTTTCTCTCCTATTTTCCTATTATTTTTAAGAAATCATCTGAAACAACTGTGACAAAATGTATGACATTTGTTCGTGTCAGGTGCTACATTCAGGAGTATTTACTATCAAAACCTTTCTATAGTTAATATTTTCCAAAAAGAACAATATATAAACACACACACACAACTGCCTTTTAAAAAAGAATCCTGAGAAACAATGCTGGGTCTGGAAGGAGCATATCAAAATCAAGACGAAACCAATTTGCCCTTCGAATAAACTGTGCAAGCCATTCCAGGCCCTGGAAAAAAGAAACCACACTGCCCCTCCCGTAAGGCAGCCAAGAGCCTGGGCTGAGAATCAAGACGCCCCACCCCCACCCCTATAAGAAACCAGGACAGGGCTGAGTTGATAGCGACTGAGGTCCAAAATCAACAGAGTGCTTATGCTGTCTGATTAATTTTGCAGGCCTGAGGCTGAAAGTCTGAGCATCTATTAGGAGGATAATGGTGTGCAATATAGCAAATATGGGGGATTTCCTTCTGTCTTGTTTTTGAAATCCAATATTGTTCTCACTGTTTTGTTTATTTTGACTTATTGTTTGGCTTTATTCAATGTTCTGGGGGTTCTGGGGACGGTTTTTTTGGTACTAGGGACTGAACTCACGGCTGCACACTTGCAAAGCAGGCGCTTATGTTGCTGAGCTAAATCCCCAGCCCCTCAATGTTGTTTTGATTGGTTTTACTGTTTTGTTTTAGTTTATTTTACTATATCTGATGGAGTGGTTGGTTAACTGCTGTGAAGATAACAAGACATACTACAGTAGTCATTGTTGATTTCCCACTATCCTGCTTTGAAGTTCTGTACCACTTTCACTGCTTTGTTTTGACTGGCTTTACTGTTTTGTTTTGTTAAGTTTTATTATCTTAAAACAAAAAATACATAAATATTAAAAAAAAAAAAAAAGAATCCTTAGGCCAACGATATAGCTCAGTGGCGTGAGCAGCAGCCTGGCAAGTACAATGTCCTGAGTTTGAGTCCCAATACGAACAAAAAGAGAATCCTTGGGCAGGGATGTGATGATGCCTGCCTGTAATTCCACCTCTCAGGAGGCTGAGGCAGGAAGATTGCTGTGACTTCAAGGTCAGCCTGGCCTACACAATGACCTCCAAACCAGCCTGTACTACACAGTAAGAGAAAGAAAGAAAGAAAGAAAGAAAGAAAGAAAGAAAGAAAGAAAGAAAGAAAGAAAGAAAGAAAGAGAGAGAGAGAGAAAGAACAACAAAGCTTTTGGTTCTTAAACATTTAAATTTTTCTGAACATAAACACCAACATGTTTTAGCGTTACGGCTTATATCTGGATGACCCCAAAGCTTTATGCACTTATAAGTAGGGCTTTTCAGAGGTGGCTGGATCTACAGTGTATCAACATGGATTAAGGATGCATGATAATTGGATTAGTCCACTGATTGGTTTAGTATAGTTCAGGGTATGCATGATGGGAAGGCCTACCCCTGGGTGTAGGTGGCACCAACATAAGGTAGGTTTGCTGTTATTGCTACTTTCTGCATGTCTTGCCATGTAGTGTTTCTCTTCTGCCATGACCCTCTGCCATGCTGTCCTGCCTTGAAGCCAGCTGACTATGGACTGAAAGCTCTACTAACTTTTCTTCCTCTAATTTGTGGGATATCAGGTATTTTGTCTCAGCAACAAAAAAAGTTATTAACACAGGTAAAAATCTGGGAATCTTAATCTTTTCCTGATTTCAAACAATTATATATTCCTTTTTAGAGATCATTTGACAGCAAAGTATTCTTTTGGAATAAGAAAGGAAATCTAAGACTAATAAATAGACAATTCAGGAAAAAGGAAACTGCATCTGAAATAATATCTAACTGAAAGAAAATGTGAATATGGAATCAACCACTCAGGAAACTAAGGCAGAAGGATTACAAACTGAAGGCCAATCCAGGCAAATTTGTGTGACCCTGTCTCAAAATAAAATCTTCAAAACCAGAGGGGAGAGATAGGGATATAGTATGTATGAAGTTCTGTCTTTAATCACAACTACAGCCAAAAAAATTTTTGAGGGGGAAAAACAAGTGCTCCCAGTAATGGCTAAGCCTTCTCTTATTTCTGAATAGAAACACAAATCAAGTGGCAGATATTGAGAATAATACTGAATATCTAATATAGAACCAGTGACACCAGGCTGTGTCTGGGGGTAGGGGGCAGGAGAATAGGGAGGTAGGGCAGTAGACATGTCTTCCATCCTCCTTTACCTTATTTCAGGTGTGTAAATAGGAAACACATGGAGAAAGGTTTGCACTCAACAGGTATCCAGTGAATTCAGTAACTAATACCACCTGAAGGAATTCTAAAAACTTAAACCACAAAAACTTAGATCTCTTCTTTTAAAAGATTTGCCTAATAAAAACAGTAAGTAAAAAAAAGTTTCACATTGTTAACTGAGTAGAAATGGAAAAACATTCACTTTTAAAATTGAAAAAATAACTCCCATTTCATAGTAATTTATGAATTTTTGTGTACCAACATTGAAAATACTTTTAAATTCTGCCTCTTGTATAGTTTTACAGACAAATCTAATTTGTACAGAACAATCTGAACCAAACAAGTAAGACAACCAAAAAAGTATCAAAATTAAGAAAGATTCTAGACATGACCTTGAAATGCTGGAGTTCTTGAGGGCTCAGTCCAAGCAGTGACTGCCTTCACCTCTATACTTTCTCCTTAGAAGATCTTATCCACACTTACAGTTTAATGACTTTTTTTTTTTTTTTTTTGGTACCTGGCATCGAACTCATGACCTCGCACTTGCCAGGCAGGCACTTATGCTGCTGAGCTAAACCCCCAGGCCCTTAATTACTTCTATATGCTCACAAGTCTTAAATGTTTATCTGCAACCTAGATCTCTCCTTTGAGCTCATGACCTATATCCCCAAACTGCCTCTTGGATTTAGAAGTGTCACAGGAACCTTAAATGTACACATGCCAATATTCGTGGTGTCCCCTTCTCACTCTTATGTTTCCTACCATCTATTCAGGTTCATGAACTAAAATGTTCCTTTTCCACTACCCAACCATAATCACTCATCAAGCTTCTGCTATTTACCTCTGCATTCCAACCACTTCTCACTATGTTTACTTTCATCATTCTAAGTCAGGCACTATTATTTGCAAGTCTCATGATTCACCACTAATGCCACTCTCTCTGACAGAACTTGCAACCTGTAATAAATCATCCTTTTAAAGCATGAATCTGGTCCTATCATACCTTTCACACAAACATTCAATGTTTCTCCCACTACTTTTAATGCACATCAAAATCCTAAATATGATCTAAAAGTATCTGTATCAGGTCTCAGTCTCATCCCTATTGACATTTAAGCCAGGTATTTCTTAGCCGTGGGGAGCTATACTGTCCACTACGATGTTTAGCAGCACCCTTGGTCTGTACCACAAAATGCTACAGTAGCACTTTCCTCATCTAACCCACTTCATTGTGACACCAGGGAAGAAAATCACTTCTTTTGTTGAGAATCACTGGTCTATATTATTTGATAAGTAATAACTCTGTAGCTTTCTCTCCTCCATATTGTCTAATTACTATTACAATAACATTATGGAAGGCACCATAATTACAAAGAGTATGGGAATTCAGTACAAATTAAAGCTCTACCACCACTACCACCACCACCACCCCATCTTAATTACTTTTCTTGTTGCTGAGACAATACCTGACATCCAAAATTAAAGGAGAAAAGGGTTATTTAGCTCTCAGTTTGTAATGATTTCTGTCCATTAACAGCTGGCTTCAAGACAGAGTGGCACAAGGCAAAAGAGCAACAGTTCATGGCGGTGGAAGACAGCAAAACCAACAAGCAAGGGAAAGAAGAAACAAGCCTCTTTCTGTTCCTTATACTGTATAGAGGCTACAGGCCCTAGGGTGGGTGGAGCATGCACATCCTTAATCCCAGCACTGGACCAAGAATCAAACACAAATTCTAGATCACCCACCTCTGAAAAGGCTGGCCCTCATGACTGCATGAGGCTTTGGGGGGACAGCTAGACACAAGCCATAACATCCCCCCCTCCTTAGCTAAATGACCTTAAGCAAGTTAATTCACTTCTACATGTCTTGGATTCAGCACTGATAAACTATTACAAGGAAAGTACCTCATAGGGTTGTTCTGCAGATTGTATTAAAGTAATTAACATTGTACATACTACAAAGTAACTACCATAGTACATAATAGCTGGATAAATAGCTGCTATAATTCCTTGAATTCTCCATACCACTGCAGCCTCAAAAGCTTGTCACACATTCTCTCTGCCTGGAAAAGCTCTTTCCCACATCTGATAACTTCCTTCCCCTAAGAAATGCCATTAATCCTTCAAAACTCTGGTGAAACAGCACTTCCTGATTCAAGGAAGTCTTCGCAACAGCCTCAACCAGCCTAGCATAGACTTTTTAATAATTTTATATTGCGCTAATCACACAACAGCTATAAATAAATATATTACAATACTGTATTTCCTCAGTTAATGCAGTGCTTGTGACAGATAATCAGTTTTCAAGACAAAAAAAATTACTATAGTAAGTGCATCTGAAAACTGGAGAAAGAATCCACTATAAAATTGTTTACTTAGCATCTATTTCCCCTCTAGAAGCTAAATTCCATAAAGGTCATGACCACAGCAGTTTTGAATACAAATATTCCAAGTATAATACAGGAAAGGTGCTCCGTAACTATTTACTGAATGACACTAAAAATTCATATTCTTTAAAAAGAAATTATACTCTAAAACAAAAGAAAGTATTACTGCTAATGATGGTAATTCTAAATCGTTAAAAGCTTTTACGCCTGATAAAAGTTGTGGAGGTTCTGTTTTTGTCTGGGGGATGGTTGTTTGGTTGTTTTGTTGTTTGTGGTACTGGAGTGTAAAACCAGGGCTTCTGCTCTGGCTACATGCCTGCTCTTTTTTTTTATTTTGAGACACAATCTTGCTAAATTACCCACACTAGGCTCGATCCTGCACTCCTTCTGCATCAATCTCACAGAATGCTCAGATTACATGCATCTGCCACTACTCCTGCCTTGACAAATGTTTTTATTCTTAATTTATTATCACCTAAAAATGAGTAAGTTAAGTAGTGAAATTACTATGAAAAGATAATCAGGATGTCAAGGTATTATGGTTATCATTCCATAAAGCAACATTACAAAGTACTTTTTAAACTCAGCATAATTTAATACACTAAATATAATTCTTTCCCCTTGTATCTTTTTCTTCAAGCTATTAATATATAATTAAAAAACAGTAGTGCATGTCTGTAACTTCAATACTTTAGAGGCTGAGACAAAAGGATCACAAGTTCAAGCCGCAAATTTCTGGTTTTCCTAGATTCCTAGAACAGCTGGAATGGCTATTACATCACTAGGCAACAAAAATGAAAGTCAGCTAGGCACGGATCAACAGATAAGCACACATACAAAAATTAGTGTGTATACACAGTGGAATATTACTGAGCAACAGAAAGAAAGAAAGCTATTTTAAAGATTAGAAAAGTAAAGAAGTTCTCACACAAGTTACAACATGGCTACTTCCTTAAAATATTAAAGGAAAGTAAACCACACATGAGGGATAAATATTGCATAATTTCATTTATATGAAACACTTAAACTAGACAAACTCATAGGGACAAAAGTAGATTAAAGATTACCAAGGGTTGAAAAAGAATAATGAAAACTTATTGCATAATGGCTTTTTTTTTAAGTTTTCTTTATTTAAGATTAAAAAGACACAGAAAACCACAAAAGCAATACAGACAAACAACTAGAAACCAAATACAGTAACAGTATAGGTTTACAAACCTATAGGACTTTGACAATGGTTGTACTATCAAGAGGGTTGCTTCGATTAACAGATATTGGCTAGAGTTTCTTAATGAAAAAGTCTTAGAAATTAACAGTGATAAAGGTTGCACACATTGTGAATGCAACTAAAGTCACTTAATTCTATACTTTAAAAAAAGGAAATCCAAACATTCTAATACCCATGAATGTTAAATAACCCTGAAGTCTCCTTATCATTACAAAGTTACAAGTAGGTTTACACACTAAATATGTTTACATGTAGATCCTACTTAATATAAAAATCTCTGGACACTATCTACTGGACTCTATTTCCTATAAAAGATAATCTGTTTCTATGTCTGATAATCATTTTTTAGGTTTAAGAGATCTGTGTTTTTTAGAGGGGTTATGATCTTGGAAGGGTTTTTTTGGAGGGCTCCTGACATCTGGTACTCTGAGCTCTTCAAAAGCTATAAATGCCTGAGCTTCCCTAACAAAACAGCAATATGTTTATTACAAACATACAGGATTTACATATCCATTCAGGAGCTGGGGCATGGTGGCACACACCTGTAATCCCAACACTCAGGAGGCAGAGACAAGAGGATTGTTCCAAGTTCAAGACCAGCATGGGCTACAAAGTGAGCTCAAGGATAGCCTGAACTGCATAGTGAGACCTTGTCTCAAAAAGACATACATAAATAAATAAATAAATAAATAAATAAATAAATAAATAAAACCATTCACATTCCTTGCCTTCACAGAGCAGCCTTCAATCACTTCAATGTCTTTTAAAAATGCACTCAGGTTTTGCAAGATGAAAAGAGTTCTGGAGATGGATGGTGGTGATGGTTGCAAAACAATATAAATGCATGTAATGCCCCAAAACTATATGTATGCTTAATGGTTAAACTGACAAATTTTGTGTATATTTGAGTGTAGTCTTAAAATGCACGCATTTCCATATTTTAGCATGCAAATTATTCAATTTGTGAAACATGTCCTTTGTTTCTTTCCATTCTCATTCCTTCTGGTTGTTGGCTTATTTACCAAGTAAGATGCATGAAAACGTGAATATATAATCAAGAAGCAAAAGATGCTTTTTTAATTTATTGCATTCGCTCTGTATGTGGGAAGAAAGATGAATTAAATTCTTCAGATTTAACTGAAGAAAAGAAGGAAAAAAATTAAACTGTCATTTATGTTGTTAAAGGGAGTTTGTTTTTGTTTCTAATATAAAGCAATATTTTTTGATTCCACTGGAGAAAATAAGATTAGGAACTACCAATGCCTATCATATAGTATATGAGTATAGACAATATGCAAATAGTTATGAACACAAAGAAAAGAAAAAAATCAGAAAACATACGAGATAACAAAACTGCTAAGTTTTTAAAACTAAAGGAAAACTGTGTCACATATAAAGCAGTCGTCAAAGTCTTATATCTTAACAAAAATTATCCCTTTTGGACCAGGGATTTAGCTCAGTGGCACAAGTGCCTGCCTGGCAAGTACGAGGTCATGAGTTTGATCCCCAGTACTCCCCCCCAAAATTATTCCTTTTATGTCTGAGATAAAGGCAGAGTCTTTTGGATTTTGTTACTAAAGTGAACATATTCAAGGCAGGGATGAAGTTCAGTGGTTCAACTACCAGTACTACCAAAATAAAATTTTTTAAAAAGTGCCCATATGCATATTCAGGCTGAAGATAATAAAAACTAGAAATACTATCTTTTGATATCCTATATTAGAATAATAATGTTTATTATTCTAATATAACTTTTAATATAATAATGGAATTAAACTTAGTTATTTCATAGCAAAGTAATAATATACAGGGAAGAAAATACCTTGGAAGTATAAAAAACTAACAACCACCCAGGCTAGGATCATCTGTACATTTTGATTTATAATTCAAAAAACCTGATGGCCACCAGAATCCCCTAGAAAGGAAGGAGCAAGAGGGAGTGAAACAAAAGAGAAACAGAATGTGAACAGAATTTAAGTAACACTTTTATGAGCTCAGCCCAGATGGAGATTTACCACATAAGGTAACAAGGTCTAGGAATCTACAATGATAAAGCTCCCCACAACAGCATGCCACAGGCAGCTGTTTGTTATCACTGAAAGTTCTAAAAGGTTCACCATCACTACCCTAGAGGATTCTGATGACCATGTTTTAGAATACTCATCTTTAAGTTTTTCTTTTATAAAAAAAAAGTCTATTTTCCCTTTCTACATACCAGTCTTCTATGTCTCCCCTTACCACCTACACCTGAGAACTGAACCCAGGCGCTCACATATAAACTCTATCAATGGAGCTATCTCCTCAGTCCTTTTTTTCTTTTCAGACATGTTCTTAGTAAGTTGCCCAGACTGACTGCAAACTCATGATCCTCTTGCCTCAGCCTCCTAAGTAGCTGGGATTATAGGCATGCCTAACCAGTTCCACTTTTTAATCAATGAAATACCCTACTGCAGGCCTAGCAATAAGGTCCACATGCATTATTTCTTTTATCATCATAAGAGTCCTGTGAGACAGACAGTATTATATCCATTTAATAGATAAAGACAGAAGTTTAGAGAAATTAACAAAATTACTCAACCAGCAACCAACAGAGCCGTAATTTCAAGCTACGTTTATAGTCTCCAAAGCCCATCTCTCCTAGAAACAGGATGGTAAAGCAGAATGAAAAAATGGCTTTAAATTACTGAATTTGAGCCCAAGTTCTGATACCTTTACACCAGTTCTCTCTCCAATTCACTTGTTTCTTCATCTGTAAATAAGGCTAATAGTAATTCCTATCCTGTCTTGCTCAAGATTTTTCTGAGGTTCAACATGTGAAAATACCTTCAAAATCATGAAAAATTATCAAAAAACAAGCTATTAAAGAGGAGTTAGAAAATACTGACTGAGTAGTACAGTAATCGGTTAAATGCAGACTTTGAAGCCAGACTTTATGTTTGAACTCAAACTCTGCTATTTCCTAGTTACATAACTTTGGGCAGTTACTTTGCTTCTGAGCAATGGGTTCTTCATCTGTAAAACAGAGCTAAAATAAAACCAATCTCAGAATGTTCCAAGGCCAAATAAATCAATGCATGTAAAATGCTTAGAATAATTTTTACCACACAGTAAACACTTGACAATGTTGAGTGTTAGAAGCCTACCCAATTTTTAAAACATGTATCACCTTTGAAAAAAAAAAAGGTTAAATACTTAATGACAGTACAAAAGAAAACAGAGAAGATGCTGGCCCTTCCCTTCCTTGCAAAAATCTGGATAAATTCCACCAATTCTGGAAGTAAACAATTTGGATAGTTTCAATTTTCAATCTAAACTATGTTACTTCCAAAATGCTTCATTTGTGCATTTTAAAATATCTTTTACACCTTCTTCTCTAAAAACATCTCATTGCTCTTTAAGGTAATTTTGTTAAAGCAATATTACATTTTTGTTATTAGGGTTTAGATAATTTTGCTTCAAATACCCTTGTACATAATATTTTATGACTAATTAAAAAACTAGCTTTGAAGAAGAAAAATGTACCAAGTGCAATCAAAAGATTGTGAAATATGTCAAGACAAAAGGACACTAGCCCTAAATGAGTTTATTAAGAATAACAAAGAAGAAGTAATAAGAGAATAATTCTCACTAAAATAATTTAATGACGGTCTAAGCAGTTCTCCTACCACACTGGTTTATGGTCAGTCTGCAGATGCAGACAGATTTAGACTGTGAAACAGAGTGGACACTTCACTGAAATTCGACTGTAGGTTACCTTAAATATCTAACATACACCAGGAAATGTTGCTACGGATTCTTTGTTTTGTTTTGTTTGTACCAGAAATCAAACTCAGGATCTTGCATTTGCCAGACAGGCGCTCATGCCACTGAGCTATCAGTAGCCCATTGCTACTGATTCAATAGATGACAATGCTTCCCTTGTTTAAAAAATTTTGTTTCCCCGCCATGGCCATGCTGGAAACCAGGAGGATGCACAAAGAAGCAATTCGCCTGCCCTCTTGGTAAGCGCCTTCCTCTGGCGTGAGCCAAGAGAAGAATCAGAGAGCAGCCCCCAAGATGCCACCACAGCCATGCTGGAACCCAGGAGGCTGCACAAAGAAGCAATTCTCCCGCCCTCTTGGTGAGTGCCTTCCTCCAGCATGAGCCAAGAGCAGGCCCAGTAGTGTTTCCTGTGAGCCTACCAGTGCGCGAGCTTGGAATCCAACATCCCAAACCTTCACCACCACTACCACCACCACCCTCCGTTAGCAACTAGGGACAGAAGTCCGAGCATCTCTTGGCAGGATGACTGTGTGCAATACAGCAAATATGGGGGGTCTCCTCTATCTTCTCTTTGAAAGCAAATGTTGTTTTCAGTTTTGATTCATTATGATTAACTGCTTTACTCTTTTCAATATTCTCTTTTGATTGATTTTATAATGTTCTGTCTTTGATTTTGCTATACCTAATTGACTAGACAACTATTGTGAAGATAATGAGATATACTATGGTACCTATTGCTGTTATCCCAGTAACCTGCTGTGAAGTTCTGTACCAATTTCACTGCACTGTCTCAATTGGCTTTGTTCTGTCTTGTTCTGTGGTATCTCTACTACCATCAAAATAAAATTTTTAAAAATTTTTTTTTTGTTTTTCTGAGATGCTAACAAATTGGGGGGGAAAGTCCCAAAAGCTGTTACTAACCAAAAGAGTTAAAAATAAATAAATAAATAAATAAATAAACCAAAAAAATAAAAAATAAAAAAAAAATCCACTGCAATGTTTCAAAAACAACTATATAACTCACTGAGCATTTTTATAATGTAATTATTACTTCTCCAATGCTCTACCCCAAATTTAAACTCCAATGATAAATTACAATTTCAATATACCAAGAATAATAGAACTCAAGTAACCCATAAAAATATAATGAAAAATTAATTTTCAATGAACTGAATAGACATCCATATATTTTTTTATCCTACTATGGTATTTTAGAGGCTAGACTAACATCTTGTTCACAGTAAACATGCTGAAATTGGCTCAATGAATATTTGTATCTTTCACCTCAGTATTTGCATAATGCTCTCATCTGAATAACTCAGTTTTGAAAGATAGTTTATCACACATACCTCTCTAGCAATGTTACTCAAAGCTTCATCTTCTGCAGAAAATCGATCTTTTACAGGTGTTCTTTTCCTTCCAGAACCAGGAGTCCCCATCATGTGTTCTCAATAGTGTTTTAAATCTGAAAGTAACTTTGTGTTCAGGCCTGAAATACATAGAAACACAATTTAGAATATTTCTTTGTGCAGCTTTAACACTCTTATATATTCAATTTTAACAGAGAAATATTTCTCTTTGGAGAAACTAATAACCAAATACCTTTGCCAAATTATTCCAATAAATTTCAGAATATTTAAGTTTATATTAATTACTAACCTCTTAATTTCACTGAGCTATTCACAACAATTTATGAGAGTATTATATTATCTCAGAAAACTGCAGTAAGTAGCAATGTTCTTTCACTGTTTAAAATACAGTTGTTCCTAAAATCTATTTCCATTATAGAGTAGAACACATTTCAGAAATGACACTCATCATATAGTTTAAGAACAATGTTGGGGCTGGAGATTTAGCTCAGTGGCATAAGCGCCTGCCTGGCAAGTGTGAGGTGGAGAGTTTGAGCCCTGGTACCAAAAAAAAGAGAGAGAGAAAAGGGAGGAGGATAGAGGAAGAAGAGGAAGAGGAGGAAGAGAAAGAAGAACAACTAGGTTTAAGAGGTTTTAATTTAAAAGGTAAACAATAGTAACTTTGCTTTTTAATATAATTTCCAAAAATTCCAGCTAAATCGCAACCACAGTAAAAGAACAAATGAAGTTTCATTATTCTACAAATAAAAATGTAGACATATTCTAATTATAGCAATGTAAAAATATATATATGAGGTGAAAAAAGATTGGGCTGGAAAAATATCAACAGTTTAACAATTGTTTGTTTGTTGAGATGCGGTCTTGCTATATAGCCCCAAGGTAGCCTTCAACTCATGGTGATCCTCCTGCCTCAGTCTTCCAAATGCTGGGTTTCTTCTTTCCCTCTCTCTCTCTAACAGGACTATGAATGTATGTTTTGCTGCTTGAATCTCTGAAATTTCAGCCGCATTGAAGGACGGAAGATACAACACTGTTCCTAGATAAATATAAGCACCTACCAGTGCCCAGTATTACAGGTGCAGAAGGTAACCATGATAACAAACCTGATGTAGCTCAACAACTAAGAATATATCCACGGATCTATGGAACTAAAATTATTAAACAAGCCTATTTTACAAAGGAAAAGACAAATTCATCTGTCAGGATTAAAAATCAAGGATGGGGCCGGGGATTTAGCTCAACAGCACAAGAGCCTGTCTGGCAAGTACCAAGGTCATAAGTTTGATCCCTGGTACCAAAAAAGCAAACAAACAAACAAATAAAAATCCAGGATGATAAAGACCACTAATCTTTATAACACATGGTATTTGATGTTAAAAATTTCCATGACAGGGAACACATATAGCTCAAGGTTATGTGTGTTCTTAGCGTGTACAAGGTTTAGTTAGGTTCAATCCCCAGCACTAGGAAAAAAGAAGAAATTCAAGTCTATCCTAAATGAACAAGCAATATTAAAACCTTAAGTGACTTCAATGCGCTAGAATTTACTTGATTCAGGCAAAATAAGCCAGAACCACTACACCCCAAAAAAGTTTTCTCAAATCAAAATTCAGGCCACTCTGTCTGTATTATTTATTAGCCAGGTATCTTGTTACATATGTCAAACAGAATGAAGATTATTAATGGTTTATTACTTCGTATGGAAATGATCATTAAGAAAACAATTCATTTACATGTAAGCAAACAAAAATGTGTATCTGAAAGGAGCAGCTGGTAAATCCAAGCCACAAATCAAAACAATTCCTGAAAAGCAGAATTTTCTTAGACCTCTCCAATCATTTCAGTTTCAGTGTAATTTTAAAAGATTATTCACTGAATAGTAATGCAAAGATTAGCTACATACTGAGAAAAAAGCAACATGTGTTACAAAATTCATTTTTAGACTGGAGTAGTAATTTAACTAATGCACTGTGGAACCACCCAATTTTTGTCCTTCAGGGAGCTTTCCAAGGACACTCTAAAAGCCATTTCACAGAAACAGGAGGAAAAAAATGTAGACATATTCTAGTTCTACACATGTAAAAATGATTACACAGAGAAAAAAATGACTTGGCTAGAAGAATACCAACAGTTAACAATGACTTTTTTTAGAACAGGATAATGAATATAATTTTTTGTTTCTTGAATCTCTGAAATTTCAACAGTATCAAGGAAAAGGAAATATATTTTCTAAAAAACAATTAGACCTAAGGCTAAATTAATAAACTGGTCTCAAAGTGGGCTGCATTGAAATTAGGAACAATATGTCAGACAACTGAGACACACTAACTGAAATTGCCATTAATGGCATTCTTCCAAATATACATCTTTCTCCTCTCTCACTATAATCCATTTTCCTTCTTCCTCAACTAATACTTAGACCTGGCAGGGTATCACTAGCTCATAGATTGTTTAAGAATTATCCTTTCACAACATTGCCTCAAAACAGAACTCCTTCAACAAGCACTACACTAGTCACCTTTGAAAGAAAGAAGAAAAGAGAAATGAGCACAGGATAAAAAGAAATAGGAACTACTTCTTGTCCTATCTTGCTTGCCTTTCCTATCTAAAAAAAGCCTCTAGGTATATTTTTGACTGATTAACTTTTTTGGTTACATATAAGGTGTGTATCAACCATTACTTATTTCAAAGAACAATCCAGTGCTTCTGGATTAATTATATTCTTTGTATTCTGTAATCAGTCATCCTTTTCAGTATTAGAAAAATTAAACATTTCCAGTTCCTATGTATCTATCATATAATAACTCTAGAACATTCTGCATTAATGGAGGAAAAGAAACGATTCCTATCATAGTCAATGGAAAACTGCTTTTCAACAATGACAAAAATAAGGACACAGATTCAGAAGAATCTTAAATAGATTATTAGCAGTTTTCTATCCAAAGGACTTTCAGACAATTTGTATCTAAGTAGGTTTTTTTTCTTTTTTTTTTTTTTTGAGACAGGGTCTCTGTATGCAGTTCAGGCAGGCCTTGAGCTCACGTTGTAGCCCAGGCTGGTCCCAAACTCACAATGATCCTCCTGCCTCAGCCTCCCGAGTGCTAGAATTACAGGTGTGAGCCACCACGCCCGGCCTCCTAAGTAGGTTTTCTCAAGACTACTCTTTTACATGTCATGTTAATATTTTTCACCCATTGCTTAACAGTATCAATCAACCTAAAGAACTGAATCTGATCAAGATAGGGCAGATTCCAAGTACAAGACAGAGAGGAGAGAAAGAGAGCTACAGACACACACAGAAAAAAAAAACAGAAAGACAGAGACTGATTCTGTAATGACATAATCAAAATGTAACCTTAAAGCCCTTATGTGTTTGGGAGGTGAGTGGAGATCATGGGGGTGCCACGCTCTTCCACAGATTCATTCACTGAAGAATTCGACAGGTGAATGTGCTGTCAGGAGGTGGGGCCTGCTTGGAAGTGGGTCACTGACATAACTCGGAAGACTGTATTCTTGTTCCTGGTTCCTTCCTTATCTGTTGGCTTCCTGACTGCCAAGGCTGAACAGCTTTCCTTCACCATGCCATTTCTGCCTTGAAGCCAGCCAACCACAGATTGAAACAATGAGTACAAATAAACCTCTCCTTCTTTAAGCTGTGGGTGTTAGGCTTTTTGTCTCAGTGAAGAGAAAGTAACAGATAACTTCCAAATAGACTGATCAATAACACTTTCTCTTCTCCAATGAGCTTCTTCTATAATAGATGTCTAAAGCATTTATTTTGCCATATTTAAATGGCACTTCATCATGATACGTGGTTCACTGTTATAAAGACAGAATATGCACATACTATGAGTATATAGCATTCTAAATATAGCACACTTTGAGAGGGGAAAAAAAAAAGCTGGGCATGGTGCTGCATGCAGAGGCTGAGGCAGGAGTATCAGAGCAAGTTCTAAATCAGCCTGAGTCACATTGAGTTCAAGGCCAGCCTGGAGTGCACAGTGAGACCCTAAATAAACAAACAAACAGGCAGACAGATACATAAATAAATAACTAAATCACAGTTCTGTGCCTCTCTAGATCCTGATAGACCCAGTTCCTGTATATTATCATGGAGAATCCAAAATATTTTATATCTTTTCATTTGACCTATAATTACAGTTAATGCTGATCTGTATAATAATACATTTCGTAGTTATTAATAAACAAATCCAAGTACAATGTCTGGAATGGTATGAACTAGACACTTAGAAACTGGAGTTGTTGCTACTGGACAAAATTTTAAGTAGAAGAATCTTAGTTCATCTGACTATACTCCCACTTGCTGTGTCCTGCCCACAAGATTTGGCTGCTTCATCCGCAAAGCAGAAGTAATAACTGACCATCTATGCACATGGTTAATACATGAGTATTTAATAAGCTATAAGGCAATCTATAGATATTTAATATCTTAATATTATCTTTAGTTATTATCACTTCTTTTGTACATTTCATTTATAAAATTGGCAAAATAGAATCCTTGCCCTTTTTATGTTTGTTTGTTTTTTTCGCCCAGTGATAGGGACAGAACCCAGGGCCCCAAATATGATGGGCAAGAGCTCTACCATATCCTGGATCCAGTGCCCTTTTTTGGGTGGAGAAGATGAGTTACCACTCTACTGACCAGGATTTCCTGAGCCTCAAAACAAACCTGTTTCAGTCTCCCAATTAGCTAAAATTATAGGCAAGCACCACTACCAGGTGACAACTTCATACTTCTAACCAAACAAAAACATCCTCAGGTTATTTCTTGCTACATGCATTGTGTTATCACTAGACATGCTGATAATTTTTACTGAAGCATGGAACAATATGGAAAAAATTTAAATGCTTTGACTAAAATTATTTTGGTGTAGAAGATGTTTTTACAATAAAGACAAGAGGAAAAAAAGTTAAGATATTTTATGATTACTCAAAGCCCACTGTTGACACTCCAAAGAATACAAGCATTTTGAGAATACAGCCTTAGTATGGTTTTAGGTCCCTTGATAGAACACAATTGCTTAGAAGCAAACAGACTAAATGATATAATTAAAATCCACACACTTTTTTTTTGGGGGGGGGGTCTTTTTGAGACAGGGTCTCACTATGCAATTCAGACTGACCTTGGGCTCACTTTAGCCCAGGCTGGTCTCAAACTCGCAACAATCCTGCCTCAGCCTCCTGAATGCTAGGATTACAGGACTGCACCACCACACCTGGCCCACGCACATCATTCTATGTAAATTTTATCTCAAAAGAAAAAAGAACTCCACATAAATATTAAAGTCTAGTCTAAAATATTTAGGATTGAAATGTACTGACAGCTGTAACTTACTTTAAAAAGGAACAAAACATGAAGTGATGAAATCCACATCAGAAGTTCAAGGGTGTTTACAAGTACAACTCTTTCAATTTTGCTGTATATTTGAAAAATTTTATAATAAAGAATTGAGAAAAACTAACCAGTTTAGAGTAGATGATTAGGTTAGCAAAAGACATGGGACACTTTGGCAGGTTAAGGCAGGAGGATTAGAAATTCAAGTCCAGCCTGTGCAACTTAGCAAGACCCTGTCTCAAAAGTAGTAAAAGCGCTGGGTATGTACCACAGTGTGAAGGCCTTAGATTTAATCCCTGGGAAAGGGAAAAACTATAAATGTAATTTTTTAAAGTTTTGATTTGAAAAAGAAAAAAAAAAGACAGGGCTGGAGAAGTGGCACATTGATATATGTTTGCCTAAGTGTTCACAAGGCTTGGGGTTTGACCCTCAACACTATAAAAAATGAACAAAGAAAAGAAGGTAAAGATAATTACAGCACTAAAGGATATAAATGGTTACATATACATCAAAAATTAAGATTATGGGCAGCCAGACATGGTGGCACACACCTGTAATCTCAGCATTCTGGAGGATTACTATGAGTTCAAGATCAACCCAGGCTACAATAAAGCAAGTTCAAGGCTAGCCTGCACTACAGAGCAAGACCCTGTTACCCACACCCACACCACCCTACCCCACCCCCCAAAAACAGATCATGGGCAAAATAGAGATAGCTGAAATCTATGAATCAAAGGATAGCTGAGGTTACAATTAAAGCTGTTAATTCTACACAAATCTAGATGAGACCATTATATAAAAATGAATTAGCAAAACTTACAGAAAAAAGGTATATCCAGAAATTAAGACTGTTCTTCCCCTATTGAATTGTTTTGCAACCCTTACCAACAATCAACTGACCAAAAAAGGGTTTAAACCAGGTGAAGTGGCAAACACCTATAATCCATGCACTCTGGGAGGCTAGGGCAGGAAGATCACAAATTTTAGCCCCACTTAGGCAATTTAGCAACTCAGCCAGAACTCACCTCAAAAAAAAATTTTTAAAGGGATGGATATGTACCTTAGTTCAAAGGCTGTAGGTTCAAACACCACTATCATTTAAAGAAAAGGTGGGAGGTAAACTCTACCTTCTATTCTGTTGATCCTTAGGCAAATGTCATACAATCTTAACATGACTTTATAGTAAGTTCAAAAATTGGAATAAGTGGGTCCTCCAACTTTTTTCTAGTTCTCTTAAGACTGCCTATTCTGGATCCCATATATTTTCATATAAATCTAAGGTTCATCACTTTTTAGGGGAAAAGAAAAAGGTCGTTGGGATTATAACAGCAATTATAAAAAATATCTATAGATTAATGTGAGAACAAGTTGTACATTAATATTGAGACTCTAATCCACAAAGATGCATTCTTTCCAACTATTTAGATCTTGTTTGGTTCCACAACATTTGTGTTTTCAACATACAGTCCTTGCACTTCTTTTATTAAATTTACTCCTATGTAATAGGGTCATCTTGAAGTTCAAATAGATATGAAACTTTCTGTAAGTTATAAAATGCTACAGAAAAATAGGTTATCAATGATAGCAAAAAACAAAGCCCTGAAATCACAGGAGCAAGAAAAAAAAATGACAAAGAAAAACTCACATGTAAATTCTACACCTAAATTTAGTTTTCAGTTGAGCCAAGGGTACATCAGGGATTGTACATTTGCAAAAACAAATATCTGCATACTGGGTGTGAAGGTTTTACCATTTCCAATTGACTAGATATTTAACAACATTAAGAGGAACTGGAAATCTTGCCTTACATCTGATGTTCTCTTTCTCACCACTCAGGATGAATTCTATTGATAATACTCATATTAGCTATATGTTAATGTGAACAAAAATAAAACTTTGAATATAGTGCAACAAAAGAAGAAAATTACATTGAAAATACAAGATCATCCCAGTTTCTTCTTAACCTATAATAAAACAAAATACAGAGAACGTCCAAATTAACAACAATAGCTTTAGTAAGTCAAAGCCACTCAGTAGATAAAATAAATGGCAGCATTAGAAAAGTCATGGTAAGCAGAAAACAGACAAATTTTATTGGTCTATTAGGTAGAAAAAAATGACAAAATGCCATATAAGCTATAATGGCAAATATATAAAACTCTGTACATACAAATAATAACATAGAAAATATAAATTTTTCAACTTTTTCTTAATTCACCTTATCTAAAATAAGTTTTTAAAAGGTGTTAATTATTGGGTTATTTCATAGTGTGATAACCAATTCTGGTTAACAGATTTCATATTAACCATCACTATCACATAATGGAATTCCAAGTAAATGAGAAACATACTGAAAATTCTGAATTAAAAAAATCACCATCAGGTTAATCTTTAAAATGTTATAAAACAAGAAATCTAATTCAAGAATCAAACAGGTCAAAATTAAAATGAAAAAGCAACAATAGATGTCCTCTAACATTCTGGAGAAAAACATCAGCTTTTAAAATGTACAAATTTTATCAGAACAAAATCATTTGAAATTTTCAGTATTCCCTGAAGATTTCAATGATTCCTTTCACCTACATACCTTACTCCTTGTAAGGGAAAGCAAGGAGTAACACAACATTTCTGTCATGTTGGTCAGATGTATAATTAAAATTTGTCTTAGGGCAAAGTAATGTCCTGAAATGGTAGACACGATATAAATCAAAGATGTAAAGGGAAAAACTTAGTAAAATACAATGCAATAATAAAAGTATAGTATTTGAGAGGTAAAAATTAAAGAAGGGAACACAGCTGAGAATTCAGTTGTGACTAGCTTACTAAAACACCACCCTCAATCTAAAGACACATGCACAGAGTTTAACTTTTTCTATCTTTTTTCTTTTTCTTTCAGTGTTGGGGATCAAACCCAGTGCCTTGAGCACATTGGTCAAGCAATCACTATGAACTATACTCCCAGCCTTGAATTAAACTTTAGACACAGCAGCTCTTTCTATTCCTATATACAGGTTCTACCTCCTTGGATTCAACCAAGAGTGAATCAAAAACATTGGAGAAATAATTTTTTTCCTTGTCTTTTATCAGAAAACAATATAGCACAACTATTTACAGAGCATTTGGATTGTATTAGGCATTATAAGTACTAAGTACTTATAAGTAATCTAGATATGATTTAAAAAATATAAGCATGTGCACAGGTTATATATAAATACTACTTGTTTTGGTGCCACTGGCCACTAAAACCCTAGAGTCTTCACACTGAGCTATACCCTAGCCTTTTTCTTTTTTAGTTTTTTTCTTCTTTGCCAGTCAGATTTGATTGATACATTTTGGATATAATAATTATTGCATTCATCATACAGAATCTGTACCTGTACATAACTCATTGCTTTTTTTAATCAGATTTGATTTCTACGTTATAAATATACATAATGATCACATTCACTATAAAGAATTTGTACCTGTACAAGATATAACTTGACTGCATCAGGGGTAAGCTGCCCGGAACCTCCACCGTGGGCCCACCCTGCCACCTGGAACCTAGCGGAAGCCTGCCTCAGGTGTAAGCTGCCCAGAACCTCCACTGTGGGCACCCCCAGCCACCGGGAACCTAGCAGAAGCCTGCCTCAGGTGTAAGCTGCCCAGAACCTCCACTGTGGGCACCCCCTGTCACTGGGAACTTACAGGGGTAAGCTGCCCGGAACCTCCACCTTGGGCATGCCCTTCCACCGGGAACTTAGCAGAAGGCCGCATCAGGGGTAAGCTGCCCGGAACCTCCCCTGTGGGCCCGCCTTGCCACCGGGAACTTAGCGGAAGCCCGCCTCAAGCATAGGCTGCCAGGAACCTCCACCATGGGCTCCCCCCTGCCACCAGGAATATCAAGGAGACCCACCCAAGACTGAAAACTGCCCTGGACTGCTTCGGCTGGGCCTGCCCTCCCACCTGGAATATCAGAAGATTTCAGCATGCTCCAGTTAGTGTGAAAAAAATTTGGAAATTTGCACCCAGGTGGCGAACCTTGGACTAGAGCAGATTGACTGTATCAATGTGGTCAGTATACCCCTAAAATAGAGGTGTACAGGGGATAAATAGGGCCAGTAGTAAAACCCCCTCCAACTAACTGTAAGACTTTGGTGTGTCTGAAAAGAGTGTGTGTGATCCCCTCCTACACATAGAAAACACCAGGCAGAATGAAAATGACAAAATGAAAAAGCAAAATACAGTCTCAAACATATAGTTCACCAGAAGCAAGTATAGGAGACATTGAAATAGAGGACCCCAAAAGTAACACACCGGGAATCTTTGAAAAGATAGCGAGTGAAACAAAAAAACAACTGCATCAGGCTATAGAGGAAATCAAATTAGAAGTAGTCTCCCATGTAAAGACAGAAATAACAACTTTAGTAGAGGAGTTGTTGAATGCAGCTAAAGAAGAACTAGAGAAAAAAGTATATGAGCATGAGAAACTTATTGAAACTTTGAATGAACAATATAGAAAACAAGCAGAATTCATGAAACAAACTCAAAGAGACATCCAAGAAA